>APFE031616359.1:0-10214 GCA_000404065.3 Pinus taeda
CTTCCCAGGTTGAAATTCCTGCGTCCCTGTTGCATGCAATGTCTGTGTACAAGGGTGCCATCTCCTTTGCCTTTTCCTTTGTCTTGGAGCCTTGGGCTTTATTCTTCTTTCCCATTTGCTCTTGCGTTTGGCTTTTGAATCTTCTTATCTCCTAGTTCCTGTAGATTACGAGCAAGGTGGAAATGACTCATTGAGAAAGGTGATGGGAGAGTTTTAAATGCAACAGATATACCAAATATGCCACCTTACGTGAAACAATTCTTTAGCAAAGCACGCGTCTTTATTTCATTAAATAATTGACAACTAATCCACTTACTATCATTAAAAACGCATGATTTGGGGTCAGATTATGGTAAGTGGCTTTTCTTTGAATGGCGTGCCTAAAGGATTCACGATTAAATGATTCATGATTTGCTTTACGTTACATTGAAGATCGTGCCATCACAAGGCGCACTTATTGCAAATCGCCAAATCGCAGACTGTGCCATCGCGGCGATCGCAATATCGCATGTCGCAACATCACGGGTCACAGGAGTTTGATGTTTGTTAAGTGTTGCCATTTTATTTCTGCGATGTGTGATCTCGCAATCGATCTTATCACAGATCGGCAGATTTTGAGGTTTTTCCTTATGAACATTACTTACTGCGATGTGACGTTAGGCTTAACGTTGGGGGGCCTTGCGCATTAATGCAATTTTTTAAAGACCTTTACCTTATCGTAGACTTAGGTTGAAATATTCGAAAGACCGTTTTAAGCCTACGATGGTAGCTTTATTTTGAAGAAGGAAAATTTGATTTTTCTCAAAATTAAACTAGGGGTCCCCATTCATTTAGCATTTTGGACAAATACTTAAATGAAAAAGGGGGGGTTGTTGCTGGCCACAACAGGATGACAGCTATCTTTGCCGGGTCTACCATTAAACCTTGCTTACACACCACATGACCTAGAAGGTTCCCAAACGGAACAAGGAACGTACATTTCTTTAGATTTAGTGCAATTTGGTGCCGCCGGCACATATCCAGCATCAACCATAAACTCATCGTATGTTTCTTAACTAGCCCGAAGATGGTCCAATCATCAAGATATACCTCCAAAAACTTGTGTATAAACTCCTTAAAGGTAGCTACCACAATGCGCAAGAATATTTTCGGTGCATTCTTCAATCCAAAGGGCATCACTGTGTACTGAAATCAGCCCTATTCGGTTGCGAACATTGTTTTTCTCCTGTCCTCAGGTGCGATCTTGATCTGGTCGTACCTCGAGAAACCATCCGTAAACGAATAGGCTTTCTGTCCACCAACATTCTCCAGTACCTCATCTGTAAATGGCGTTGAGAAGGGATCATTCGCACATGAGTCGTTTAGTTTCCAAAGATCTACACAGATACAAATTTTTCCCTTCTGTTTCTTCTCCTAGACCACCATGGGGCTTACCTAATCAGACTCTTCGACTGGTTCGATTATTCCTACGGAAAACTTTTTGTCCAATTCTATGCAGACCTTCGCTTTATATTTTGGGTTCAATCGATAGGGTCACTGTTTGACTGGTTTCGTGTCAGGCTTTAGTGTTATCTTCATCATTCCTAAGTCCCCGAGGATCCCTTTTAACTCTGTGATTTTTGTCGGAAATAAGTCTTCATATTCCTTGAGTAACTAGACGACCTTCTCTATGGTGGCAGCCTCCCAATAGTCTCCAAGTATGGCATACTTTGGTTCCTCCTCCGTACCAATGTTCACTTGTTTTTTTTTTAGCAGTGCAGTGATGTCGAGGTCCTCGATTGCTAGTTCGCGTACCTCGTGGCTCCCCTCTGTTTCCGGAATATTGATGTTCCTGGGCTGATCCTCATCATCTTCGACCTGTACATTATAAAATTCTAGGGCCTAGCTTAATTGTTGCGCCCAATCTAGTTGCGCGACTTCTTCTAGTTTTGGTGGGTTTCTAAAAATAGCGGCTTTTACTGCTTTCAACACATCATCTATAGTATCCATCCATTCATCTTGGAACAGGAATGTTTTCAAGAATCCTTCACGCAAAATATCCCACTCATCGGTACCGTGTTGCAGCTCTGTTTCCATGTACCAATTCCTTGGGATAACATCCAAAGTATGATAGAATAAATGTACCCACTCTGGCTCGGGCTCTTCCCCATATGCTTTGGTCCATCTGGTCAAGTGCATGCATGGATCATCGCGTCCATCGTACTTCATGGTGAGCCTTAGTTCTAGTTTCCCAAATATGATTTGCATCATCCTCGTGCAGTCGCGCTAGTCTTAAAAAGTTCCTTCATGTGTTCCCCACCACCACGCAGGCGTCATGCGTAATGCCCATTTCAATGCGTCAAACTATTGATGCTCAAGTACTATGTTCTCAAACTTGGTCAGGAATATTCCTACTTCTTTCAGCCCATCATACTTCAGCATCTCATGATCCCAGGCTTTTACATAATACAGTGACTGCGTTATCATGTTGCAGTTTAGTGTGGTGACGCTTTTTAGCCAGTTATGCCATCGTTCATCCTCTTCATTGGAGTCTGGATTGCAGACCTCCACGCGTTCCTCCGACATCCTTCCTTCTGGGGTCAGATTTACCCAATCCTGCCCTCACGTGGTTATTTGGTAGATATGATCCAAACCTGTATCCTTGTTACTGTCGTGAGCTGACAACACACAATGCACTCCTCTCTCTCAGTCGAGCAGAATGACTACGCGTAGAGATTTCTTTTCAAATACCATCTCCCTATCCTTTAAATTTATGACTGCATTCATATCGTGGCCCAATCGACCCCTAATAATGTGGGATAAGAGCTCCAGCCATCCATGACTTCTATTACTTCAAAATCTGTCTGTGTGCTAGCACATGCTATATCGACAGTGATTCCTTGTAGCCTCCCCATGGGAAATATTGTTTGTTGGTTTGCCATCCGCAACTGAATCAGAGACCACTGTAGCGTAGGTTGGCCCATGTGCTCCCACGTCTGCCTAGGTAGGACGTTTGCATCTGATCCCAAGTCTAGAATGATCTGGTCCATCCCATAATCACCAATTCGTGCCATTAACCACATCTCTCTACCAGTACACATCGCCTACTTTCCCAGTTTCTTGATTATGCATGGTTCACCCGACCCTGCGCATCTATTCATCAATTCCTGCAAGCCTTTAACCACCTTACTGTCATGTAGTAACTTCATACAGGTCTCTAAAATGGTAGTCAACATCAAAGGACCTATTTCTGATTCCGGTCAGTCCCTACTACCTGGCATAGAGACCTCTGTGAAGCTTTCCCTAGCTTCCAGTCCTATTTCCTAGTAGATTCAGGCGTCTATCCAGCTTCCCTTGTCCTCTCCTGTGATTGTTTCACTTTGCACATCTTCTTCATGTGACTCAAATCACATCATTTGAACATTCTACATTGGTCTTGGTTGGGCTGCCCATTTCTCACGTATCTGTGCTATCAGCGTGGGGAAATCTATCATTTCATGATCGAATTCTTTACAATATGGGCACGATAGTCTTATAGGGTTAGAAAAATCTTGCACGTAGTGACCCGATCCTCCACAGTTCTAGCAGATCAATTGGTCGTGTCCCCTGCCTTGGCCCATGCCTCCCCGTCCTCGTTCGCGGCCCTGGAACCCACAGCACGCTATCGTCGCGGCTGGTTCTTGTCCTCACACCTCATTTTGCATCTTGTAGGCGGATGTTTGATCCATCAATAGCTCATAGCTTCGGCAGTCTCGCTCATCATGTCCTATCGATCTACAAAACTTACAAAATAGCTGTTGGGGGGGAGTCTGGTTGAATTTTGGCAGTACGTGACAGTTGTCTATGGCGTTCTTTCCTCCCACCTGACAGATCGCACACCAAAGTGAGGGCGCTTCGCTAGGCCCTACCGATGCTGGCATTGGCCCCCCCGCGATCATGTAATTCGTAAACACTGGAAAATGATCTTTGTCATGCCCTTGGCCTTTACACTTGATACACCAAACTTCCTCATGTGCTTCTTGTCTAGGCGCCTTTTCTTGTTTTAGATTCTACATCTCTAGACATAGGTTTTGGATTTGCGCGTGGATTTGCTAAACTCCTAACCCAGGGTCCTATATTGGCATCTCGTACAGCCTCATTGTTGTTTCTAGTGCCTCTGCCTGGGTTGAGACCTTCTGCTATGATAGCACCATCCTCAAGTGTGGTGTTAGAGACACCACAAACCATGCGCAGTGTTGTGAATCCATCAGTGTCATATTCGCTTCACGGATTGTACTTTTCAACCTCTAGTCTAGATCCCACAGAGTTTCTCTTGGCAGCATCGCTTGAATCTGATGATCGACTATGTTTCCGATTTCGGTCAGCTGAATTTCCTTGTTCAATTCATCTTGAATCGCTGTTATCCCCACATTCAGATTATCCTTAGAATGATTTATATACTATTTTAGTGCCTGATCCTGCAGCGTGCTTACCAGAGTGGCCTTCTTGACATTGTCATTTGTAACTCCGTGTGCTTCCCATACTTCCTTCACTACAAACCAAAACTGTTCTGGATTTTCATTTCCTACTCCCTTAAACACTGGTGAATTGATCGTATTTTCCATGTTATCTTCTAATCTCGTCGATATTCACCCTTTTCTTCGCAGCGTCCTCTTATTCCACAACCAGACACCGCTTAGGCAGATTTTGGTCCTGGCAATAGAACCATTTGTTGGCTTGTTGACGACTGACTCAAGTTGGAAATAGTTATTTAGCTAAGGAAAACCCATGCTACCGACCCTTTTGGCAACAATCCGCAGAGCGTGGACTGAAGTCACACCCGAGGTTGCAGTGGAGGTGCTGGAACCACATTTTTGCACCGTGGGGTTTTCTGCGAGAGGATCTAACTGTCTGTGAATAGTATTGCACCTGTGCATCCTTCTGCTCCGCGTAGATCAAGATTTTTATTATGTTTCTTATATCATTAACCAATTTCAGATCTACTTCTATTAATATTTAAAAAATCATTTCAACCGATAATACTAGTGCGCATATTCATTCAACAGATGCGTTTGTAGGACCCAATCATGGACATAACAAGTAGATCTTAAACCATGCATAAATAGTAACAAGACTGCAATTTTCCAGAATCACTTCTCTTTATTATTATATCAAATCCAGTGCATTCCACTTCTGCCCTATGCACACAGCTGCAGGGGTCTGCGCACACAGCTGGGACTCTACTAGGCCTCCATGCACACAGCTCCGGAGCCACTATCTCCTATCACCAACCCAGACTTGGACTTATAGACTCAAAGCTTTGTCCGCTTCTTTAAACCCATAATACATCAGATCTCCCAAAAGGGTCCTTTCTACCTTAGCATCCTACTCTATTTATACCTTCCCATGGTCCGTGGACCAAGGGCAAGCCGACTCACTTCCTATTTCCTTACCTTATTTTTTTGGCAGACAACCCTTTGACTCAACCCATTACATTTCATGCTCCACGCTTTTTACAGACTTTTACCCCACCATTCCCCTAAACTATGGACTTTATACCCAAAACCCTTACACGGGATCTCCTCTACCCAACAATGAGGAAGGAGTTTCTTCGATGAATTGAACTAAGGCTAGTGAAGGAATATCTAGATTCGTTGGTAAGACCACTTCTTTCCCATAAACTAAATTGAAAGGAGAAGTGCCAATAGAATTTTTCTGAGTTATTCGATCTGCCTAGAGACCATACACTAAAGACTTATGCCAGTTTTCTTGGTTTTCATCAATAGTCCGTTTAATAATTATAATAAGGTTTTTGTTTGTTGATTTGGCTAGCCCATTTCCTTGCGAATAATAATTTGCATAATATTTGAGTTTGAAACCTCTTTTGAGAGAAAATTCTATCATGGCATTGCCTGAGAAACAGGATGCATTATAAAAAATTAAGGCAGAAGGTAAGCCAAACCTGGTGATGATGAATTGATCTATAAATTCAATGATATTCTCAGAGTTGGCTGTCTTGAGTGGAACTGCCTCTACCCATTTGGTAAAGTAGTCAGTCACTGTCAGGATGTATTTATGTTGTTTAGAAGAATGAGGAACGATCTCACCTATTATGTCTAATCCCCATTGTTCAAATGGTTGATCAATGTTGATCGGTTGTAATGGCAATGATGGCTTCTTTTGTCTTCCAGCAGTAGTTTGGAAAATCTTACATCTCCTTACGTAACTATGTGCATCTTTAAATAGAGTTGGCCAGTAGTAGCCAGCACGCAGGATTTTGTGCGTTGTAGCATCTCCTGCATAATGTTCATATGCTAGTCCGTCATGGAGTTCCTGTAATACTTTTTATACTTCATATTTCTCGAGGCATCTAAGGAGAACATAATCATAATTCATTCTAAATAGTACATCAATGACGATTTGATATTGTTTAGCTTTTAGCCTTAGGGCTCTTTTCTTTGTGTAATTCAAATGTGGAGGGGCATATCCATTTTCTAGGTAGAAAATAATATCATCATATCTTGATTCGGAGTCATTTAGGCTTACCTCTTAAATTTTTACTTCACTATCTGGAGGCTGTGACTTTGATATGTTCGATGCTCCTGCCAACATCCTACAAAAACCTTGACCTTTTACGATGTTTGCTGGTTTAATTTCAGCATCATATTCTTGCAGGGTCATGACCCAATTTTCTCTCTTTTTGCCCACATCCTTTTGTACCAAAAGATTTCTTACTGCTGGAAATGGTACTATTATTTTGGTGTGATTCTTGAGGAGGAAAGGTCTGAAGTGTTTAATTGCTTTGAAAATAGCATAAGCCTATTTATCAACATCAGAGTAATTTAATTCAACTCCTCGTAAATTTGAACTGAAGAAAGCAATTGGGGCTTCAAATTTATCTTGATTTGCTTGTGTGAGTATGGCAACATATGATTTCTCGGAGGCGAATGTATATAGGTTGAAAGGATTGGAAAAATTCGGCGTTGCTACAGATGAGGCTTTTATAAATGTTTGTTTTATCAAGCTAAATGCTTCATGTTCGGAATGACCCCATTTGAAGAGAGAGTTTTTTTATCATGGCTTGGAGGGGTGACACAATTCTTGAGAAGTTCGAGACGAATCTCTTAACAAAATTCATCTGACCAAGGAAAGACTGCATTGCTTTTTTATTATGGGGTAAAGATATCTCAGAAATTTCCTTGATCCTATCTGGGTCAATATGGATTCCTGATTTGGATACTATGAATCCAAGAAGTTTTCCTTAACTCAATGCAAAAAAAGGTTTTTTAGGGTTAAGTGAAATTCCATATTTTTGACAATGTTGAAAGATTTGTTTTAGGTCTCTTAGATGATTACTACGTTTTTTAGAATATACGGTTATGTCATCTAAGTAGATTACCACTGGCCTGTTTACTAATCCCTTAAACGCAATTTACATGGTTCTTTCAAACGTGGCACCAACATTGATTAGCCCAAATGGCATCTTTTGATAAGCATAAGTGCCCCATTTTCGTTCTGAACATAGTTTTCAATCGATCATCCGGGTGGACTAAGATTTGATTATACCCTGAAAAACCGTCTAAAAAGGACATTAACTCTGACCCTGCAACTGATTGTAATATCTGTTCCATGGGGGGAAATGGAAAATTATCCTTTTGGCAAGCTTTATTGAGGTTGCGAAAGTCTATAAAAATCCGAATATCGCCATTTTTCTTTCTAACTAGGACGAGATTGGAGACCCATCTGGAATATCTAACATGAAAAATAATCTTGGCTCTTAGTAATTTGTTTAACTCAGATTGTATTGTTTCAACAATCTAATAAAACTTGATTTTTCTTCAGATGTCAGACCAAGACCTAGGTTGATGTTCTGTGGTTTCATGTCCATCCCCAGATTGATTAATTCATATCTCAGAGTCAAACTATGGAGTTTTGAATTGGTGGATCATTTAAATCTATCCTTTAAGTCATATAGGTCCTCAAACTTGACTACGGATTTTGGTATAGCATTATTGTTGTTTTCTTGTTTCACTTGATTGTCATGTTGGTCTTCGTCAATTATCTCATCATTGTAAGAGCCTTCTGAAGTAAGAAAACTCACGATATCACGGTCATTGTTGAAGACTCTCTAGTTGGTAATGTTATCAGGAATAGAGGGTCTAAAAACTAATTCAATAGAGAATTTATCTAGGTTGTAGCCCTCTGATGGAATAAGATTGGAAGCTACATTAGCAAGAAGATCGGTGCTAGTGTTTTGGAGTCTCGGAATAGATGAAATATTAAACGTTGTAAAGTGTGAGGTCAAGTCTTGTACAAAGGATTGATAGTGTTTCAAATTCCTTAACAGGTAGTGTATAGTATTTCTTACCTGTCTAATGACAATCTTAGAGTCTCCAAATACTTGAAGGTATTTGATAGTAAGTCTAATCCCTTTGTATAACCCTTGAACCAATGCTTCATATTCAGTGGTGTTGTTTGTGCAATCGAATTCAATTCTACATGCTATCATGGTTTCTTCTCCTCTTGGACTAACTAATATACAACCTACCCCTGCTCCATCATTGGATTTAGAACCATCGAAAAATAATTTTCAAAACAAGGTTTTATTTACTGGTTTATCTACAAAATCGATACACCTAGAAGTGTCAGTTTGAGAAAAAAATTATATCTGAGATAAAACGGAATTTTCCAAGAAAGGTGAAGTGTGATCATTGATATTTCCTAAGAATGACTCAACAGAATAATTTATTATTATGTTGTTGCTATATGCTACAGGCTCGTTTTCGCCTTCTAACTCTGTCACTATGTACTTTTGATGTTTTTCTTGTTCAACTTTGATCTGATTTGGTTTGTCATTGTAGGGCAGCCACATATGAGACCAACCGATTGTAAAGTAACCATGAAGCATTTCTGACCAATCCCTACTGAGGATTAGTCCATAAAATTCAGGAATGTCAGCCACAAGTATATCAATGACTTGACACACTTTTGGGTTTGACAAAAGTCTTATGGTTACTTGATTAAGTTCTCTGACGACTTCGACTTGAGACCGATCTAGTTTTACTATTCCTACTACAGATTTATGAGGCTAAACGTTTAACTTAGCGCAAACTTCCTTCCATAAAATGTTAGATGATGCACCAGAATCAACTAGACAGTTGCGCAAATTTTTATTAAAAATTTCAAAAGTAAGGAGAAATGGCGCAGTATGGGACTTGGATCTTCCGACAATTAGAGAAATGTCATTTAGGTTGATTTTATTTGCAATGTTGTTCAGAGGTCTTCCCATTTCATGAGCGGCCTGTGAAATCGTAACGGCGGGAAGAGGCGTAGTAGCTACTGCATTGAGTTCTTTCAAGAGTAATTTCTATTGATGTTTTAACTTACTGAGCTCATGAAGAGTAGTTTTTTCTCTGGTTTTCTTCCTATATTCAACAATGTTGTATTCCATTTCATCTGAGACGATAAGCACTTTAGATGAAGATTTCAAATCAGATTGGATTTGGTTTGTCTGAGTAGACTTCAGTGAGGATTTTTTACCTACGATTTTATCCCTGGGAGGTGGAATTGGGTTTTTCTGTTTTGTACTAGACTGTGGAGGATCAAGTTGATTTCTACTTCTAGTAGCAATAGGCAATGCTTCTTGATCTTCCTCATTTGGAAGAATGAAGTCCCACATTCCTTGTAGTTCTATGATTTCTTCATCGTCGGTTTATTCCTCATTTGAAACTTCTTCCTCTGCCCCTTCTGATTCAGTGTTTTTTATAGCAATTGGAGGTTTAGAATTGGTTGGAGGAGTTCTTTTAAAGGGTCTAAAAGTTTTCTTCGAAGAGGTTTTTGCTACTTGTTTCTTTATATCAACCATTTCATTGGACATGGTCTTCAAGAATTTTTGTAACCCTTCTAGATCGAAAGGGTCCTTTGGTTGTTTCTTCTTATAATCATCTCTAAAAGACACTTTTTTAGACTTCCTTTCATCTACAACATTTTTCTTTTCTACGGCTAGGATACTTTTCTCTACAGTTATTGCCTCTTTCATGTTTTCGGCTAATGTTGGCTTGGTAGCTCTATCTACAAAGATGGTTGAATTTGAAGGTAAAGCAGAAATATACCATTCATTTTGGACTTCAATGCTAGGCTTAGATGCTATTGGTATTTTGTTCAATAATTTATTGAAGCAAGAGTTGAAGTCCTTAATTGGTTCCTTTCATTCGGCTTTTAAATTGGAGAGGTCATTTATTAAGGTTGTTGTGGAC
>APFE031616362.1:0-17438 GCA_000404065.3 Pinus taeda
ATGATCTAGAAACCATCAAATTAGGATTAAGGATGAGGATCGTCACAAAATAACATTCAAAACAAGATATAGATGTTATGAGCTCGTGGTACTCCCATTTTGCCTCACTAATGCATGGGTCACTTTCATGTGCTTGGTGAATAGTGTGCTTAGCCATTTTATAGACAAGTTTGTCAATATATTCATATATGATATTATAGCTTGCTCAAAGAGTAAAGAAGAACATGATCAACATTTGAAGGTTTCTCTTCAAACACTTAGAAAAAATGAGTTGGATGTTAAATTAAGAAAATCCACATTTTACCATAAACAAATTCAATACTTGGGACATGTGGTATTTGAGGAAGGGATTATTGTGAATCTAGAAAATATAAGAGCTATTACTCAATGGTTAGTACCTAAAGATGTATCTAATATTGTATCCTTCAAGGGAATTATAGGTTATTACATAAGATTTATAAAAGTATTTTCTAAACTAGCACATCCAATTACTTCTTTGCAAAATAACTGGAAAAATTTTGAATGGATTTGAAAGTGTTGAGATAGCTTTGAAAACTTAAAGAGGTCATCAACTATTGTTGCAATCCTAAAACTAGGTTACCATAATAAAGGTTTTCTAGTATTAACAGATGTCGGGAAGGAATGTTTGGGAGGTTTTTTTAATGTAATAAGTTCATCTAATTAACTACAAATCTAGAAAGTTAAAAGAAAATGAGAAGAACTATGCCACACTTGACATAGAACTATCATCTATCATTCACTATCTAAAAATACATAGAGATTATCTTATAGGAAGGCAATTTTAGCTAAAAATAGAAAATATTATTCCCAAATACATATTTTACCTGGAAAATGTGAATGTTAGGCGAGAAATATGGTTGGAATTCCTTACTTAGTATGATTTTGAAATTGTACACATTAAAGAGAGAAAAAAAAATTGTTGGTGCCTTGAGCATAAAATTAAATCAATTTTGTGCCATTTCTACCATTAGTTGGGAAACAAATTTGATAGAAAAGATCAAATCAGTTGTAGGTTAAGATCAAGAATACATGATAATTAAAGAGAAATTTTAGAAACGTGCACTATTAGCTGAAGAAGAAGTTGATTTTCAGTAAAAAATCAAGGGTTTCTAATGTATAGAGAGATAATTTACTTTCCTAATTGTTAGTGTCAGCCTTTGCAACCTTCCTCCAGTGATCAAACATGCTCTTACACAAGTGATTTTAAGGTGTCAAGGTCAAAGTATATCATTTCAAAGAGTCTTCAAGTAAAATTTGGTCACTAGGCATTAGGTCTAGGGTTTGCTTTCACTCCTTTCAAAGTTGTCCAAATGTTGGTCTATGTCATTATTTAGATGAGTATACCATCATTCAGAGGGTTCTCATCATCATGTCAAGTTCCACTCGGTCTTTTTCCACCTTGTTCATGCTTTAGTTGCACCTAGGTAAGGTCATTTCCCTCTCCTAGGGTTTTGAAGGAAATTTCTCTTGGACGGTCAAATCATCGGAAAAACTTGTATCCTAATGTTCATAAACCTTCCCCTATCCTTAAAATACTTTATCAAATACTTCCCATCACTGAGATCCCCCAAATTCCTCATTTTCGCATAAACCCTAGTTTCTTGCTACAACCTGGCGATTTTCTAGGTTGGCCCTGTGTTTTGCCTTTTTGGACCCCTTCCCCTCACTCAATTTCTGAGATTCCACTTTCCCCTACTTCCTAACATCCCTCCGTACTTCCAAGAATTTTTCCACGAATTTAGAAGCCACTTATCCCCTTCATTTCGCTTCATTTTGACAAATCCCTTGTCCCACACATTGGAATAGGTTTCACTCAAATGACGTTTCTGAACAAGGAAAGATGAATTTGGAAAAACTGAGAGAGGTTTTTGTCCACAACAGACCAAGGAAGGAAACATTCCTTCGCTTGTTACACAGGTGTCATGGTTTTGAAGAAATGTAAAAAATACAGTCGCCTCGGGAGAATTGATGCACCTCTGGAGTGACCTTGGCCAAATCAAGTTTTCTCCTAGCTTAGTTCACCAAATAACTTGCTTGATGATCTAAATGATAACTAGAGACAAATAGATTTCCAATGAGCTATCATGAGCTCAATGTTGGGTTGCGGAAGGCATTTAAAAGTTCACTGCAACAGCACTCTGCCTTGAGGCAGCCTCATTTGGCGCATTTTTCCCAGTCTTGGGAGATTTTATTTTTGACATGGAAAATAAATTTCCAATTGATAAATTATAGTTGGGTTGGAACGTATACTCAAAGCCCTTTCGAACGAGCTATCCTTCTCCTAATTTGGACACCGGGAAGGCCTCCAAACGTATTCCGGAAAACGCGCAATGCACAGGAGGAGGAGCGCGGCACATATAATCAGGAGTGCAGCGCACACAGACAGGGGCGCGACGCACAGAGACAAAACGCCTAGAACGTCCCAAAACCCCCTCAAATATTTTGTGAAGGCCCTCTAATTGTAAGTTAGTCTCTCAAACTCACTTGTGCATCAAATTTAATAAAGATATGGTGGGTTATTGTCAGTGGCTGAATGAAAAAAACATTTCATAAAGCAAACACAAGAAGACACCAAAGAAAATACCATTTTCCAGGGTTGTGTAACAGTGTCATTATTTCCAAGGCTTTTTTTTTCCTACCCTACCCCTATTCGTTATTCCACCATGTCATTTCTCCTATTACCACTACCCTAACACTGCCAAACTCATATTCCCTTTCCCCCTCCTCCTATTGCTCAATAGAAACCCCAAACCCTACCCCATCAAAATACCCCAAACTCCTCCCATATCCCTAACAAAATTCACCCTATAAACCCTATCCCCATTTCATCACTCCATTCCTAACAATCCCTGTTTCATTGTTGCCCTTGGTAACAGACATTTCAAAGGCACCCAGCCTCACACCATCATCAAAGGGCAGCCTACATATAGTGTACATAGCAGTCATGGCTTCACAACATTCATCGGAGTATGAGATGGAGACACATATTGATTGGTGAAAGCGAACAAGGACAAGTACATGCTCAGGCACATGAAAAACCATTATTGAGCACGCAATCATGTTTGCAAGGCACAAATAAGGAATTGAAAGGCAAACTGAGCAAAGCAACAAAAGAGGCAAAAGAGGCAAAAGAGAAAGATTGGCTTCAAATCTTCGCTGAAGCTTCCTTGGCATAGCATAGCACTTCATAGAGGACCTCCAGCCTAAATTTCAAGGAATTTGGGGAAATTTTGGTTACATGACAAATTTTTGGCACAAAGACAGGCTTTTTCTCTATACGCGTCGCGCCACTGGCACGACGCGTAAGATTGAGAGCTCCAAATGAGAAATGGTTTGCGTTTTTGGATTCGGCATGAAAAATCACAATAATTGGAAGTGGGAGCAAGAAATTTTGAGAATATCTTGGCCACCAAAAGGGAAAAATACACTCAAAAATGGCTTCACTACCCCTATTTTGACAGACAGGAAGCAGTCTTGGGAGAATGAAGATTTGGAGGGGAAAAAGAGCTCCAAATTAAAAAATTCCACTTGGGCTGGAAAGCAAACGGGACAGTCTTTCTAACAAGATTAATTGGGCACATTTTGGACTCTGTCACGGGCCCCAAAACTTCCCTCAAAGTGGCACGACGCATATAGGAAAAGGGCGCGACACATATAGGAAAAAGGGCGAGAATGCCTCTATTTCGGGAAATTTCGCATCCCGAATTTTTGTAAGTGGGCCCACTCATATGTACTTTAGTTTTTTGGAACATAAGGCAGTTTTATAAGTATTTTCACTCCAGATGGTCAGTTATCCAAGTGGCAAAGGAAGGCAAAGGGCCACCCAAGCCATTTGTCATGTTTGTGGCGCTGCACCTGTAGCTGATGTTTGGCTCTCTGCCTTGATTTTGTGATGATTCGAGTAACTCCCCAACACTTGGGAATTATATCTCTTCATGGCACATTCTATATATTGTATGCAAACTATTTGCAAAGGGTTGGTTGGTTTGTAACTTCTGGGAGACTGTGGGAAAGAAACTTTGTTTCTGTATTGTATATTTTTTACAGAGGATTAATGAAAGGTAGTGGCTCTATTTCATGAGATTCATGTGGTTGTGAGTGTAGAAAATGTGTCTCTTATGTTTGATATGTACCTTGATATGTTTCATAGCTCATTTCATATTCATTTCCATTGAAATTTTTTAAGTTAGCTAAGGTAGAATTCAATTTTATTGCTCTGCCTGTGGGAAAACTTCATGTTCAGTGTTCATTCTTATGTTGAAAAGGATTCATGTTTTCCATGCCCTTTTCACCCTCTTAAATCAATCTCTCCATTCCGCACTATATTAAAACTAAATTTCTAGGATTTCCACCTACCTTGCCTCATGAAATAATCTGTGCCTTTGTATTAAGTTCTCTGTTCATTGAGGTCCAGTGGTCCCATAACATCCCAGAAACATAGTCATTCATGAAAATCACTTCTTATTTTCATTTTCACTTAATAGCCTAAGACAATTAGTTCACTGTAAGTCATCTCAGGCCTTTTCATTCACTTATTAACTGAGTGTGACTCTGAGAGAGCCCTCTCCTGTTCTGGTAAGGCTAGCTACCTGACTAAGCGTGGTTTGTGGTTACCCTGAATTTTGCCTTCTTTCAGCCTAAGGCAGATTTAGGTGCTAACACTAATGATCAAAATCTAAAAATGTTTGTATTAGATGAGTTATATAAGAAACCGATAGCTAGGCATCCTCGTTATCAAAATTTAATAGCTGCATTGAGGAAACAATTTTATTGTCCTAACTTGAAAACAAAATATGCTAAATGCATAGATAAATGCTTGGAATGTCAATAGGTGAAGGCATCCCATCAAAATCCAACTAGGTTGTTACAACCCTTACCCATTCGAGAATGGAAATGGGAAATAATATCAATGGACTTCGTCACTGGTTTACCGAAAACTAGGAGGCAACATGATGCTATTATGGTAGTGGTAGATAAAATCATTAAAGCAACACACTTTACTCCTATAAAATCGACCCTTAAAGACATTAACATAGTATAAATATTCAGGAAGTAGATCTTTAGGTTCCATGGTATGCCAAAAAAATTTATTTCATATTGTGATGCCAAGCTCACTTATAAATTTTGGAAGGGTCTATTTGAAGGTATGAAAATAAAGTTAAATTTTAGACCACTCTATCATCATCAAATTGATGGTCAAATAGAAAGAACCAATCAAAGCTTATAAGATATGTTAAGAATGTATGTTATGGATAGGCCAACTAAGTGATATGACTATCTCCACTTAGTTTAGTTTTCCTATAATAATGGATATCAAATTTATTTGAAGATGAGCCCCTTTGAGGTATTACATGGAAGAAGATGCAAAGTGCCTCAAAGTTGTTATGATGTTGAAGTCGCCACCACCAATCCATAGAGGAAATTGCCTATTTGAATTGAGAGATGTAAGTGTATCCAATAGATCCAATTCTTGTTATAAATTTTTTGGAAAATATACATTGTGACCGTGAATGTTGGTCCCGATGAGATGAAAGGTTTCTTGGATGAGGAAATGAGAGGCATGAAAGTCTTGAAGGGAGAGTACCTGTGGGTTCCACAAGATTTCCAGCCCTCCGAAAGCACCTGAAGCATCCACTGAGACTGAGCGACATCCTAACCAGACCTTATTAAGAATTCTTTCTATTATAGTGTTGTTACTTTTTGTTTCTTGAAGAAAAACTAATGTGGGTTTTTCTTGCTAGATCAAGTTTTTTAACATTCTTTGTTTTGAGGGGCTATTAAGCCCTATCATGTTCCAAGAAATGAGCTTCATGAGGAACAATTGGGTTGAGATTTGTAGAACTTTGTCAGCTTGGGGAATCTCCCAGATTCCACTAGCATTTCTCCAATGATAATGGTCCTTTGCAAATCCATTTTGCGCCCTCTTCTTTTCGTTTCTTTCAAGATTTTCTTTCTATCCCATGGACTTCCGGCTCGGATACCTAGACATTTATTATGATGAGCTCTAGTTAGAACTCCTTCCAGCCTTTCGATTTCCCAGGGGGGTATTGTATTCTATTCTTTCTATTTGCATGCTATTTCCAGTTTGAGAATGTCCAATCCTTCCAGGCTTACGCTCTCTAGATCCTCATCCATATTTGTCGGAGTGTTATGATCTTCCTAGATAGTATTATCTTGAAGACTGAGGGCTAGAGTAGCATCTAGCTCCATTGAAGAAGACTGTAGGGTGATCTCTGGAACAATTTTCTCAGATGAGGTCAGGTTGGGAAGGTGTTGATGCCTCGAAAATCGCTGCAACAACATTGGGGGATAACCACCCGGTCCGGACCTTAAAAGAAGCTCCTTTTCCGTTTTGTGTGGTGGATCCGACTGTTCATCTAGGTCCAGTTACCTTCTCCCTATTGCTATTCGTTTATAATGTATCTTTAACTACCAATAGATAGGGACATCAGATCACTTCTTCTTGCTGATCAGGCAAGAGAATGACCCTTAAGCTGATTTGGGTTCAGCCAAACCACAACTAAAATTTTGCCTCTTTGAGGAGAGGTCTTAAACGAATGTAGATTTTACTCTATATGCAAGCTTATTCTATGATGTAAGCAAAAGAAACTAATCTAAATCCTATCTCAATTAGGCAGATATAGATCTAACCCAACTAAGAGCAAGATAATTAAAATATTGGGATTTAAATATGTCTTGTTTATTATGAATATCAAGTTAATGAAGTAGTTCAATTAACTGATATTATGGTTACCAAAACACATTCTATTGGGACCTTAAAAATTGAAATAATAAACCAATAACATTCCAGGATGTAGTTCACAAAAATGATATTGATTATCAAATCAATAAATCCAATAATTGAATAATGATATGTGGAAATAGTTCACAACACATTACCATTCAATAAATCATTTTCATAAGACAGATTTGAGAGTAAGTAGTTACTCAAAAATGAGAAATTAATCCATAAAAGACAGAGATACATAATGACAAGATTGAAACAAATTACCCATATTGACAATAGTGCACAAACATGAATAAAATGACACATTCCTATCACCATAAAATTAAAACTGATATTTGAAACAGTAGTATTAGAAATACCAATTTTATTGCATCGATTTCTTTGTCCTTGGTCTGCAACAGCCCTTTACATTGCTTGAACTTCTGCCTTCAAAACTAGAGCCACAATAGTGCAAGCTTTGTTCTTCATGCATAATTCTATATACAAAGGGAAAATCCTCAATAATCCCCAGATCTGAGATTTTTCACTCCTCCCTCCTACAACTCTAAATTCCAACTACAATAGTGCTTTTAGAAGCTCTAAAATTGCAGAGGAGAGCAGCCCTTTTTACATTTTGCAATCTGTTATTTATAATATTTGTAAAGGAATTTTTGGAGAGGAGAGTTTGTTTAAGAGAAATCTGCCAAATATAATATTAGTTGCTCCTAATTCTGATCTTCAATTGCTGGAGCATTCTCATTGCTTGAAATCTTTTTCTCCATATCTTTTCCACTGTTTTCCTGCAAAAGAAATCAAAATAAATTAAAATGCAATCAAAATATCATTTCTGGCAATTAAATCAAATGCAATCAAATTCTATTTAAACAAATAATTGAAAATAAAATATAACCTCTGTATTGATGCTTGGAATGATTTGATTGGCAAAGGATATCATTGACCAATGGATCTGCAATTAGAAGAGGCTTTGGACAAATGAAATTGAAAACAATAACTCAGAAAATTGATTTTGTTTCCAAAATTTGGAGCTTGATCTTCTGCCTGATTTTTGCCCCAATAAATGATCAAATATGTTGGTGAAACCTCCTTCAAAATGTTCTCCTTGATTTTCTCTTTCCAATGAGCTATCCTGGGCCTCATTTGGCCAAGTAGAACTCAATTTATGAGCTTCCAAAGTTGATGTGTCAAATCTGCTGTAAATCTGGAAATTCTGTTGCTGGGCTAAAAAATGAGAATTTGAATTAAAAATTATATCCTAAATTAGTTCCTAATTAATTCTAATTTAATTGCTAATTATAAACTAAACTATTTATTAATTTAACTAACTAATATTTAATTAACGATTTATAAACAAATCCATTCTAATTAAAAAAAACTAATTAATCTAAATGATGTTTAAATTTTAATTTAATCAAATTAATTAAAATGTCATTAATTAAACATAATCTCATTAGTATTTAAAATTTATTAATTAAATACTGTATATTAATTTAAATAACATAATACATTACATTTTATTAATTAATATAATATATTATATATATACATATTAATATATAAACTAACATTTAATATGTATTAACCTACCCTTTATTAATTCCACACTTAAACTAACATACCAACCTACACCATACGTAAATGTTATAATTTTTTAAAAATCTCAAACTAAGACAAAAGTTAAAACCCATGTGTAATAAACTTACGGTAATGCCCTTAATGCTCCTTTGTATCGGCGAATCGGGAAGAAGGGGATATCGGGGTCCATAAAAAATGATGCGAAATGCCGATGCGATATATCGCATCGGGGGGTGACTAATAGGCTTGTCGGGTTTCCTTAAAAATTGTTGCGAATAGAACTCTCGATGTGATCTTTTATTTATTTTTTATATTCTTTTTTGTTTGTTTTAAAATTTAATTTAATTAATTAATTATTAATATATATTAAATTAATTCAATTAATTTAAAAATTTAATTTTAAACTATTTTGAGTTTTTAAATTTTGTTTTTATAAACATAAGTTTTTAACACTATAGCTAAAAATAAAACTACAACAATGTTTTATTTTTTGAGATTACGATTGATTAGAAAATTGGAGTGAATTTCTTAAGTCCCAATGCTTAATTATTTGGCTGCATAATGAAAAATGTTAGTAAAACCCTCTACGGGTTAATATTTAAAGTGAATGCGTTATTGGACAAATTTATTTACAAAATGCGATATTGTACATTTTATGCATTTTTAACCCAGGCTAGATAGATGATGAGATTTCAAAGGAGTGCCATTTTCAAACCAGTTGACCAAATGAGGCGAAACAAGCGTTGATGGGAAGCTTATAAAAAATTGATTCTAACAAAGCAATCAAAACAAGAATCCAACGAAAACTAAAAATTAACAAAAGCGTAGGACAATCAACTAAAATAAAAATCCAAAAAGTTGCCTAGCCCAAATTTTATAGAAAGGGTCCCCATTATTTGAAGTGAAGAAGTCAAAAATGGGGGGTTCTGTTTTTACCACAAAAATGGCGACACACGGGAGAAGAACCAGTTATCTCTGCTTGATATGAATGAGATTTTCCAAAAATTAAAGTAAAAATAATCAAAGAAGAGTGAATTATTTTTTGGAATGCTTGACTTGGTTCATTAATCTTAATAGAAACAAGAATCATCTAACTGTAATTTTTCTTAAAATTTCTCATAAATTAAAATATTTCAAAACTCTATATCAGTCATTAATTAGCTGAAGGGATAAAGCAGGGGTAACTTTACAGCTTAGCTTTTAAGATATACTCATTTGTCATAGGTAGAGCCACTGTTGCCAGCAAACATCTATAGTTTCGACAGGGTTACCTTTTAATAATAAATGATTCAGAATCCCATCTGCTTAAGCATTATTGATCTAGAGATAAATCCATTTATATATGTTTATTTTCTTTGAACTTTTATTTTTTATTTCTCTTAAAAGCCATCGTCATGGTTTGGTGGCCAGAGTGTTGACAATGCCATTCACTGGTTAAAATTGGACTGAACAAGTTGGCTCATGATGAGACCCCTTGTCTTATAATTGTTTGCAATCATAAGCCATTACCCTGGTTTGTTTAGCAGTGTTGGTAATGTCAGCCTATTTTTCCCCTATGACCATGGTAAGCAGGCTCACGATGAGACCTCTTATCTTTTAAGATTAAATATATTTCTGGATTATTCTCTAGAGAAATAAGACTTTTTGGGACAGGGAGAATCATTGAATCCTAAAGAGTTGAGAATGACAATTTCAGAGTTAAAGGTGCTTTGTTGTAAAGTGTCTTTACTTGGTTAAAAATAACTTTTCTTGACTGGTAATAGAACTCTAAAAGATCTTAATAAAATTTTGAAATCTCAAAATGATTACAGTTTGATGAAAAAGAAATTTTCAGATTTTATGATACTTTGCCAACTTCTCTTGATTGGTAATCTCTTCCTTAAATATATCTACTTTAATAATAAGAAAATCAAACTTTACTAAGAGATTTAAGAAAAAGCTAATAGGTAACTATTAACAATTTTTTTTTTTTCTCCATGAATGCTGACCATAGTTAGGTAACAAGAAGGCCTTTCATATAAATCGCAGCAAAGTCACCAAAATCAAAACTGAAAACAAAAAGAAAAGAATTCTTATGCTAAAGTGAGAAAAGAAATCAGCAAACAAAAATAAAAATAAGAACAAAGAAATCTCTAAGAATGAAAAGGAAAATCTATGTTTCGCAAGATAAACTCAAACCAGAATGTTTATACCAATGCCTCAACAATATGAAGAAAAAGAAAATAAACATGTAATCATTCCTTCTTATGTTGAGAGTTAGAAAAACATACCTTACAGAGTTGTGAATGCTTTAGGTTTTTTAGATAACAGTGATCGTAAAATTCAACCACAATGAATAATTTCTGTTTGATACGAATCTTCTTGTTTCCAAGCATTATCTTAATCATTTTCTAAAAAGGAATGCTTAAAGAAACAGATTAAAGGTTCAGAAACTTCCTGGTATAGCTGTTTCGACGAAGATTATCGCTGCTTCTTGGAATTAAGCCAAAAGAAGAGTATGGACTTTGAAAATATGATTCGGCAGAAAATTGAAAAATTTTGTGAAGAGCTGCAAAACAGAGTTTTTATATCAGCATGATTTAAAAACAAAAATGAAACTAGAGTGATGAAATGGAAATTAATGAAAGTGGGTACATGAATCTTACCATTGGAAAATTGTTTTTGATCTTACCTGAAAGGTGTCAATTTCTCCAAACTAACTGACTTCTTATTTTAATTAACATTAAAAACATGAAGAAGTCACACTAACCAAAATCCTATAACCCAAAATCATTATTTATTTTATTTAAACTAAAGCAAGCAGTAAAATGTCAAAATAGAATGCTTAGTGTTCAGGGGAATTGAAATTAAAACAAATGCATCAGAAATGAGAATGAGAATTTGCAGTAATGACTATTCCTCTGAATATTATAAGTTTCATATAAATTCCATGATTTGATAAATTGTCCGGAATCAAAACCAAATCCAAGATAATAAATTTAAATATGAAGATAGAGGTCTTGAATTCCATTTTTAATTATGGAATTATATATTTAAAACTAAAATGTATGAGAAATTGAAATGATTTTTTGTATCCTGCAAATTCGTCATCAATTGCCTTTTTCCCATAGTGGTTACCCAAGCTTGTTTTAACACATCGCCTCATCGGATGATCCACACAACATGTTTCTTCACCATGCTTGAATTTTAATTTGCAAGACTTCACTTTTGTTGTCATGTGATATATCGATTAAATGTTAATGGCGCAAAGGCATGCATTGGAAGTTATTGCATCGGAGATTGCAATGGCAAATTGCCGATAAAAACATGTGCAATGAAATGAAGTGATCACATCATTAAAGAAATATTATATCGGAGATCCGAGAATTGATTGCATCGTGCTTCCCACATCGCCAAAATGTACATTGTAAATTCAGAGAAGTGATGTGAGCATAATAAATGTGATGAAATGTTTGCACTATCGGCGATGCGATGGATGACGTAGCTCATCGGCAATCGGCAAACTTTGGGTACCCGATGTAACACAGTGTATTTTTGCAATGCCGATATGCGATGAAGAGCGGACCCGATAACTTTTTATGAATGGATTTTAATAACATATTGGATCCGAGATATCGGCCATAAATAAAACTGCAAGGAAGCGATTGGATATCGGCGATGCGATGGATGACGTAAATCGGCGATTGGCAATCTTAATCACCCGATGTAACACAATATAATTGTTGTGATGTCGATATGTGATGAATGACGTGGCTAATCGGCGATCGCGATTGGCAATGTTATTCGCATGATTTAACAATTCTCAATATGCCGATATGTGATGAAGAGTGGACCCGATAATTTTATGATGAAAATTTGATTAACATATCGGATCTGAAACATCGGCCTCTTAAAAGTTATGCTCTTACCATTATTGCGAGTAAACGGACGCGATAATTTTATGACTTTGATTTGAATTTCATATCGGGTCCGGAATTATGTGGTCCTCGCAATATCGGTAATGTGATTTATCGGAGATCAACGATTTGATTATGGAAGTATACTTCATTTGCAAACCTCCGATTTGTGAAATGCGATGTGACATATGAGTAAGATAATACATCGGAGGTTTTTGATGATCAAAGAAATGCTAAGAATTACTTCCGATGAAATCTTATGATGCGAATGGTCTTATGATATTCGCTGGAATTTCAATTGGGTTTTCTAGGTGAATAAAAGCAAAATTAAAAATGCTTAAATTCTAATGCATCACAAATAAAATTTCCCCGAGCCTATTGCAAATTTGAAATGGGTTTACTGCTTACTTCAAATTTTGAAAACAAAATGAAAACCTGCAAATAAAACAGAACATGAATAAAAAATAAACTAAGGAAAAGAGAAACTAATAAGAGATGAGAACGAGCTTGCAAATACATACCTGGAAGGAAATTGTCTGCAAATTTTATCTCATGAATCTTCAAATTCTTCCTTTGATTTATCAAAATTTTGACTTTGTTCAAAATCATCTCATAATTTATTTTAAATCTAAGTGTGCAATCAGCCTAAATGAAATCAATCATTCATGTTCATGGAATATAAAATTTACCAGAAATAAATATGAAACTATGCTTCCCTTTCGAAGTGAAGTAACAATTTATTACCTCTGCTCATTCTGAATTAATCTTGAGAAAAATCTGTATTGTTATAGTGATTTTTTAATAATGCCTTTAGTAAATAGACATAATGCGTTTTTACAGCATCAGATAATAAACTAAAGATTATAATGAGATTAAGCCACTAATTGTAGAAAAATATCAAAACAGATTTAAATGTGTGCACTTGGCGAAATGGTCGTCCTTAAGATCAGCTTTTGGCAAATTCCGAGGAATATAATATGAACTTCATATGATTGTTGTGACAGGTTAGATTGACTGATAATGATTGAAGTAGAATTAGGCTTATCATAGTCAATCATACATCTCATAGGATAATGGGATCCTGAAGCTTTTATATCCTCAAATCCTTACCATAGAAATTTCAAAAGAAAATCTTAGAAGGAAATCTCGAAATGAAGAAAAGTGGCTTTGAGGCAATTGATACCAAATGCAACTTTAATTGAATTTAATCAAGATATTATTCGAAATAGGCAGAGTAGAGGTATTGCTGTAAGAAATTTAAAAGAAAGCAAGAACTGAAATTTTATGATAGGGAAAAATGTTTTCAATGAACATGTATGAGAATGGTTGATTGGCTTTGTTTTATTTTTTATCTACAAAACTATTAAAAATAAATTAGCTATACAAAACAAACTAACTAAATTAATTCTACTCCTATTCTAACCATATGCATGAGAATGACTAGGTATAGTCATATTTCCAGTGTAGCCATTTTCTCATTTTAATTCCCGCGTTTATGTACAGTTCAAATGTTAGTAATAAAAATCTAACTAAACTAAGGAAAATAAATATGAAATAAGAATGTACAGTTATTGTTAGCAACTTAATTAAAATCTCTTTCTCATGAAATTTCATTTCCAATTCGATACTAATTGGATCACAAAAATCTGGATGGATTTCCATTAAGGATGGGGAAATGTTCAAGGGAAGAGATAACATGTCCAATTGTGGATATGAGTTTTCAAATTCAAAGGCCTGGAAAGAATTGTTAGTATTATGTACAAATGTTAAATTATTGACAATTTTCCTTGAAGGAAAAACTTCCAAATAATCTTCAAATGGGTCAATGAAAAATGAATGGAAGCCTGTCAAATAAAATGGAAAATTATTAATTGAATTGAATAGCTGGCCAAATTGCAAAAATACACTCTCTTGTTGACATTGCCTTTGAAAAAATAGAAGTTCTGATGAAACATTAGCATTGATTTAAATTGGAATATTAATATCTTTTGATGCTCATGATTATAATATGAAACTTCGATTTCCTAATCAGGCAATGCATCAATTGAGTGTTTGATAGTAAGGTGTTCAATATGCCAGCGAAGAGTGTGAAAATTTTGCAAAATAAAATCATAAAATAAATCTAAGTTTAAACAAGATAGTTGTGAAAGAAAAACTAAAATGAAATCACTATTTGTACAACTAATGTTACAGCACATTTGGGATCGTTTTGAAACGATTTCATTTTCACAAGGAATGGCCAGAATTATGGAATTTGAAAAATTTTGAATTCCAACTTGTGAATTAGAAAACGAATTATGATTATGAGTAGGAATGAAAGTTTGATCCTCATATGAATCATAAATTGGAATGTTTTCTTGAATGGTGAAATCATGAAGATAATTAGCTACTCTAAAATGAGGATTAGTTGGGATAATTCCTAAATTGAAGCGTTCCTCATTTTCAGATGTTATTTCAATTTGCTCATCAGGATTCTCTTGAGAAAAATAGAAATCAACATCCTCAATATCAGAGTAATCATCATAAATGACCTCACAAGATTCTATACAATTCCCTTCTATCTCATCCAATATACCAAAACAAGGAGGAACAAGAAAATCATGTTTATTAATGGCAAAAGAATGATCAATAATTGCTTCTCTATCTTGATAAAAACTTAATGGTAATTCATTTAAATCAGCCTCTTTAATTTCTAAAATATCATTAATACCAAGAGGAAAAATATTACCATTAAAAATATCAGGATAAAGGGAAAAATGTGAACCTGAAACAATGCATTTAAAACTATCCCTGTTTGAGAGCTCTTGTGCATTATGCTCATTGTAAATTTCAGATTGCAGATCATTCCTTTGCGTGCATATGCTTTCTTGAAGAATGCTGCTTTGCTGCCCTGATTTCGGCATTCGTTCATCATGGAGAAATTCAGAAATTTGTACAGCAGTTTGCATTTTATTTGCTTTGATCGCTGCTTGTACTTGCTGATTTACGATTTGATTTTCCGAATTTACTTCAAAGTAGTTTTCAGATTTCAAGGCGGCTTTTTCTCCAAAATTGCTATTGTTATCTTCTTGCATTTGAATGGAAATATTTTCCAAGCTTTGTGAAACCGCTTCATCACCATTTATTTGCACATCCATATTGGGATTTTCATTTATGTTGGAAGGGGATGAAACAAAACTTGAACTAATTTCATATGGATTGGGAATGGGAGGCAAAGAACAAACATATTCAAACCAATCTAATGATTCTTCTTCCGTAGGCTTATCTTCATCTTTAAATCTTAAGCAATTCAAATGAAATCGAACATGAAAATCATTAACAGACTCATTTTCAAACCTTCGTAGATATTCAATTTCTTCACATACCTGTTCATAATCATAGTCGTCAAATTTAGAAATGAAAATTGTAACAAATTGATCCCAGCTGTGAATTGAAGCAACTGGAAGAGTTCTACACCAGCTTCTGGCTTTTGCTGCAAATGTAAGAGTAAAAATCCTACATAAAATGCCTTCATCAATTCCTTGAAAATCATAATTTGAAATATTTTGAAGAAATTGAAAGACATGGTTAAAAGCAAAGGAATTTCACTTACCATTAAACTTAGCCTGAAACAGGAGTCTTACCACTTGGGTGGAGTATTGGAGGATGCATGTCCATGAATACAACTCCAAATTGGAAGTTTGAGAGGAGCCATCACAATAAATAAAATATTAAAATTGAAAAGACTCCAATAGACAAAAAATCTCAGCCCTCCTTCTAGCGCCAAAAATGTTGATGCCTCGAAAATCGCTGCAACAAAATTGGGGATAACCACCCGGTCCGGACCTTAAAAGCAACTCCTTTTCCGTTTGGTGTGGTGGCTCCGACTGTTCATCTAGGTCCAGTTACCTTCTCCATATTGCTATTGGTTTATAATGCATCTTTAACTACCAATAGACAGGGACATCATATCACTTCTCCTTGCTGATCAGGCAAGAGAATGACCCTTAAGCTGATTTGGGTTCAGCCAAGCCACAACTTTTGCCTCTTTGAGAAGAGGACTTGAAAGAATGTAGAATTTACTTTAAATGCAAGCTTTATTCTATGATGCAAGCAAAAGAAATTAATCTAAATCCTATCTTAATTAGGCAGATATAGATCTAACCCAACTAAGAGCAAGATAATTAAAATATTGGGATTTAAACATGTCTTGTTTATAATGAATATCAAGTTAATGAAGTAGTTCAATTAACTGATATTATGGTTACCAAAAACTCATTCTATTGAGACCTTAAAACTGAAATAATAAACCAACAACATTCAGGAAGTAATTCACAAAATGATATTGATTATCAAATCAATAAATCGAATGATTGAATAATGATATGTGGAAATAGTTCACAACACATTACCATTCAATAAATTGATTTCATAAGATAGATTTCAGATTAAATAGTTACTCTGAAATGAGAAATTAATCCATAAAAAAAACAGAGATACATAATAACGAGATTGTGACAAATTACCCATATTAACAATAGTGCACAAACATGAATAAAATGACACATTCATATCACCATAAAATTAAAACTGATGTTTGAAACAATAGTATTAGAAATACCAATTTATTGCATCCATTCCTCTGTCCTTGGTCTCCAACAGCCCTTTACATTGCTTGAATTTCTGCCTTTAAAACTAAAGCCACAATAGTGCAAACTCTGCCCCTCACACATAATTCAAAATACAAAGGGAAAATCCTCAATAATTCCCAGATCTGAGATTTTTCACTCCTCCCTCCTACAACTCTAAATTTCAATTACAATAGTGCTTTTAGAAGCTCTAAAATTGCAGAGGAGAGCAGCCCCTTATTCCATTATGCAATCTGTTATTTATAGTCTTTGTAAAAGAATGTTTAGGGAGGAGAGTTTGTTCAAGAGAATTCTGCTAAATCCAATTTTACTTGCTCCCAATTCTGATCTTCAATCGCTGGAGCCTTCTCATTGATTGAGATTTTTTTCCATATTTCTTCCACTGTTTTCCTGCAAAAGAAATCAAAATAAATTAAAAATGCAATCAAAATATCATTTCTGGCAATTAAATCAAACCCAATCAAATCCTATTTAAATAAATAATTAAAAACAAAATATAAGTTACGTATTGATGCTTGGAATGATTTGATTGGCAAAGGATATCATTGGCCAATGGATCTGCAATTAGAAGAG
>APFE031616362.1:17574-43097 GCA_000404065.3 Pinus taeda
GAAATTGAAAACAATAATTCAGAAAATTGATTTTGTTTCCAAAATTCGGAGCCTGATCTTCTGCCTGATTTTTGGCCCAATAAATGATCAAATCTGTTGGTGAAACCTCCTTCAAAATGTTTTGCTTGATTTTCTCTTTCCAATGAGCCGTCCTGGGCCTCATTTGGCCAAGTAGAACTCAATTTATGAGCTTCCAAAGTTGATGGGTCAAATCTGATATAAATCTGGAAATTCTGTTGCTGGGCTAAAAAATGAGAATTTGAATTAAAAAATTAAACCCTGAATTAGTCCTTAATTAATTCTAATTTAATTGCTAATTATAAACTAACTAACGAATATCTAATTAACTATTTATAAACAAATTAAATCTAATTAAAAACTAATTCTAAATAATATTTAAATCTAAATTAAATTAATTAATTAAATGTTATAAATTAATTAATCTGAACTATTAATTAAATAATATATATTAATTTAACTAATATAATATATTACATATTATTGGATATTTTAAAGAACGGAGGGGAACAATGGGTAAGACGAGATCTGGCTCGGCGGGATTCGTTCATGGGGCTAGGGTTCAAGATTGCCCGTTTAGCGCCGACACAGGTCCAAAAATCTTGCAATACTGTGGACAGATCTGGAACCAGCTGGAAGTTTCCTCCCCCACTGAAGTTTTCCTCTGGCTAGTTGCTGTTCTGGTGGACGATAAGGAATTTCTTGTTCGGATACACAGCGAACTGAATCTGAGGCGGTTCTTCTCCTCATGGACGCGGCACTGTCTCTGCGATCCCTTTTCGCCCGGGTCCGGCGTTTCTCCTCAAAATTACGGATGGCTGTGGCGGTGTCAAGCCGTTTCAGGGTCGTTCTCCATCGGCTCGGCCGATTCCTTTTTTCGTGGGGGTTGTCTGGTCCCGTTTCCTGAGTTTTATGTGGGCTTCTTTCCACAGATCTGGGTTTACATTCTTTTGCTGCAGCGTTATGGCAGAGGTTTTGAACGGCAGACCACTGGTTTCTTTAACCACGACGCGCCCCTAGGGCACTGGATCGGATCCGCTGCGGGAAAGTTTCTCATCGAAATAATCCACAGAACCCCAACTCAACTGACTTTTGACAGGTCTGGCCTGCCAACATCCGAGAACGCACTGCTTAGACAAGGGAAATCTGACTGCGTTAATGGAGGCGGGGGGTGTATACCAGATCCGTTGCACCTTTTCAGTACGCTATGGGATCGATCGGCAATCTCAGGGCAAATTTTAATTGAAAAAGACGTGGATCCAGAAAAGGATAAGAGTAGGGATTTGGTCTTGCGGTGCTTTGAAGACCCCTTTCTCTATGAAGCGCAACATATTTTCATCAGAACAACAGAAGGCAGGCATTTATGTCTGTAGATCTGGGGAAGCATGAGGGTTCTGGAGCTTAAAAATAAAATCCAGGACAAATTGGGTATACCAGTTGCTTTCCAAATCTTAATATTTTCTGGGGTTTGCATGCAGGAACATCTCTCACTCCAGCATTACAGGGTAGCTCGGGACTCAACAATTATCCTCAATCACCGTTTGAGAGGTGGGACAAAGGGATCTACATCAAAACCTACAGGTTCTTATCGTGATGCAGCCAAAGGGAAAGCTCCTCCAAAGGGGAAAGAACCTGCAGCGTTCAATACACCGCCAGGGCAGTATATCGTGGATCAAATACCAGAAAGCCCCTCCATCTCGCTGGATTTTCCAGAGGTAAAGTGCATTTTTTCAGATCTGGAAAATAAAGCTGTTATTTGTAGGTTTAACGGGTTCTGGCCTAAAACCGAGGCTCTGTATCAATGGATTCACACGGTCTGGACAAAAAACTGCCAGATCCACCTCTGTTCGAAGGGCTTCTTCATAGTAACATTTCTTGAAGACGAAGAAAAGGAAAAAATTCTCAATGAAGGACCATGGTTCTGGGGTAGTGCGGGTTTATTTGTCACACCATGGTTTCCAGAGTTTGACGCCAACACTATGGTGGTTTCAAGGATGCCAGTATGGGTGAGGCTGCATAATCTCCCATTACACTTTTGGCACTTCAAGACCTTATCAGCTATAGGGAATACCCTTGGAAGAATGCTAAATATTGATACAGATAGACACTTAAAAGGAATTTTTACCTTTGCTAGGATATGCGTCGAGGTAGATCTCAGCCAAGGACTACCTGAAAGCATCATCCTGAACTTTAACAATATTCAGAGGAAACAACCTTTGGACTATGAGAACACCACATTCAAGTGTTGGGGATGTCAACAAACAGGTCATTTTCTCAAAGCATGTCCCAGCAAAAGCAAGCCACAACAAAGGAAGCCCAGAGGATGGCAGAATTTAGATGAAGTCTTAAAGAGGCGAACAGCACGAAAGAATGCCCCCTCGGTAACCGAAGAGGAAGAGACAGAGGCAGAAGATGATGAAACTACCATAGAGGAAGTTGAAATAGAAAACCAGAAGGAAAATACAGCAGTCAACAAGGATCCACAGCCACATACAAATCAAGTAGAGACTCAGCAAGACAAAGCAGAGACGACAAGCGTGGATCAAAGCATGGGAGGTAACAAACGACAACACCACTCAGACACATCAGACTCAGACAAAGAATCAAGGCAGCTGAAAGAAACATCTCAGTTAGTCATCGTTTCGACCGAGCCCACTCTGGGTGAGTGGCGCAAGGTCGAAAAGAAAAAAGGGCGAAAATCCTGATGCATGAGTTTTTTGCACTTGTTGGGGCCTTTTTTCCCTTTTTTCTTTCTCTCTCCCTTCTTTTCTCTTTCTCTTGGCTCGCGTTAGTCTTCTAACGTTGCTTTTGGGTGCGTCAGCACTTGTGCCCATGTGGCAGTTTACTGTATGCTTCTTTGCATATGCTAGTGTAACTTTTCATTATTTCTTTAATAAAAAATTACTGATTTTTTTCTTTGGAAAAAAATATATTACATATTATTAATTAATTAATATAATGTAATATATATAATATACTAATATTAATATATGTTAAACTACACTACTTCTTACCTATATAAAACACTAAAACTAACATATTACCATAACTAATATACTAACCTCTCTCTTATTCACTCTATTTCACTCATACGTATGAGTGGGTTTAAAAACCTTTAAAATTAATACAAAACTTTAAAAACACGCTTTGGCTTTAATCCCCAGGTTTTATGCGTTATCGCTTATCGGCATTTCGGGGAGAAAGAGATATCGGCGTCTTTAAGAAATGTAATGTTTTAAAGCCCGATGCGATATCACGTTTATGCCCGATGCGATATATAAAAATATCTTTGTGTAATCGGTGATCGGGGTATGGAGGTGTCGGGGCCTCTTATTTAAAATGATGCGAAATGCCGATGCGATATATCGCATTGGGGGTGATTAAATGAGTTTATCGGGGCTCTTTGAAATTAGTTGCGAAATAGAATTCCCGATGCAATTATTTTTTTATATTTTAATATTTTTGGGTTTTAATTTTAATTTAATTAAATTAATTGATTAATATAATTATATTATAATTAATTAAATTAATTTTAATTTAATTTTAAACTTAAATTTTTTATTTTTTTGTTTTATTTTTATGAACATAAGTTTCTAAACTACAGCCACTTGACTGATTGGGTTTTTTAGTTTTAGGATTTGATTTGGAATTTAGAGTGAATTTCTTAAAACCCCGATAATTAATAATTTGGATTGCATGATGAAAAATGTTAGTAAAAACTTGCTACGGGTTGTAATATTTAAAATGAATGCCTTATTGAACTAATTTATTTACAAAATGCAATATTGTACATTTTATACATTTTTAACCCAGGCTAGATAAATGATGAGATTTCAAAGGAGTGCCATTTTCAAACCAGTTGACTAAATGAGGCGAAACAAGCGTCAATGGGAAGCTTGTAAAAAATCGATTCTAAGAAAACAATCAAAACAAGAATCCAAAGAAAACTAAAAATTAACAGAAGCGTAGGGCAATCAACTAAAATAAAAATCCAAAAAGGGTGCTTAGCCAAAATTTTTTATAGAAAGGGTCCCCATTATTTGAAGTGGACACATCAATAATGGGGGGTTGTGTTTTTACCACAACACCACATCACTCTTTCACAAAATTTTAGCAGATCTTATGGCTATAAAAGAAAATGCATTTCACTTCCATACAATTGATCCATATTTGTGCTTATGTAATCTTTACCTAGCTAAGATATTTATCAAAATAGGATTTTACCCTCCACTCAAACCCACAGTCCCATGAGTATTGAGGGGGCAGCTAGTATACAAATATATTATTATACTCAAGTTATATTTGATATTGTTAACATTTGGAGTTATTGCGAATTAAAATCTCTCATTTGTTTAGAGTTGTGAAATTCATCATCCTTATTATATTTAGGATTTGTGCTTCACATTCAGTTATTTTCTGGCTATTAGATAATCTAGTGCATAACAAAATCCCTGAGATCCAAAATATAATTTAGTATTTAATAAAAATGAAAAATCAGCAAAAAGGAAAACTACTACAAAATTGTTTGAATGGATGACTAAATCCCTGAGATCCACTAGCACCAATACCCATATGAGATGTCAAATGTTCCAAAGCTTTATAATTCAGTCTAGCAGCAGACACTGGCCAATGCCACAAGTTGTTGAATCGAAATATCATAGAAAAGTCTATCATTAAGTAACATAATTAATAAAATGGGTTAGATTGTATTTCACACTGGATGTTTTTCTAATAAAAAGAGACATTAATCCTATGTTTGTCTTCCTCTAACATTCTGAAGTATTACAATTAGATTGAACTTGGTCAATTGATGTGCTCATCATTCCCTTCAATATGTTCTCAGGTTGGTTATGATAACTCAGACCATTACAAACCCCAACGTTACTTGAGGATATCACTCATTGTCACCTTGGTGATCATCCTTCTCACTTAACACCAAATCTCCTCCAACACAAGGGAGGAACCCTTGAGAAACCTACAGAATTGTCCTTTAAATGAGAAAAAAAAATAGATTTGCAGAATGATATTGGTTTTGTATTTTAAGATATAAAATGGAAAGCTAAGCAAGACCTAGTGCCTAGTTGATGGGCTATAGACTCTAGGCAACAAATAGAACTTGAAAACTGATGAATAAGATGTAAGTCACAAGAAAACAACCAAACAAAAAGTGTTATAAGTCAAGAATAGATCAAATAAATATGTAACAACGCTATCTCCTAATATATGGAACAATTGAAGACAATGTGCTCCTCCAACTTGATCTCTTGTAAGTGACATAGCTGAAAATTCCTTCTGAGGTGTGTGATGTGGTGAGCTATCTCAAACCAAAGCTAGTGGGATCCCACTCTGAATGAACCAAGGGGAATCCTAAGGTTGTGCATCCTTTGTCTATTAGTATAGATAGCCCTAACAATAAGAGTCACTTAGTTACATAAATCACTCAAAATAATAAAATGGCATATTCAAGCTAACGCCTTCGAGGAGGGAAATCCAAGTGATTTGGACGTAGCTTGTAGATATCCTCTCTAATATCCTAGGTTAAGTCTTATTTAGATAGTAGGAGCTCACCTAGAGTGTCTAAGGATTACCTAAAAAGGGCAAGTCGATTGATAGAAATGGCCACTAACTGAAGCAATTAAGAAGAACCCACAACAATTACATGAGGGGGGGTCTATTAAAGTAATACCATGAACTCCACCTAGATGATAGAATGAGGAATTTCATGTTTGTAGCAGATAAAACATTGTAATATAAGGGTTTAGAATATCTCTATCCTAGCCCAATTAACCCAAAGTAGGTCAGGTGCCCACACCTTGAATCCATAAAGGGTCATGGCTCTAATGGTCATGTCCAAAGTGGTGCATCTTAAACGAGATGTACTACAAAACTCTCTCTTGAGCCAAGCAAGATGTTCCTTATTAAGTTGGGTATAGAAAGCATACCTCAATCTAAACTAGACTCCTAAGACCTGAACCCCAAGTATGTGTAGGTTGTAGGAATCTCAATCCCATCCCTTCCAAAGTACAAAATGGTAGTCAAAGAAAGCATGTTGAGACATGTTGATGATCATAAACTTAGCCTTGAATATGAATCTATGTTGACTTGATGGTTTGTTTGCAGGCCTCAATTTGGTACTTTCAATTTCTATTTAGAAACTTCAAATAATTAGAAGAATAATTATGTTTCCCTCCTCTTATTGGAATACTCTTTCAAAGGCAAATTGTCCAAAATACAGTTGGGTTTTGGTTGTCTTCCAATTATCACCTAGATTTGGAGAAAGAGAGAATATAATGTAAATACATAAGCAGTCAGAAAACATGGCCTATTATTATTATGATTTATGCTACTAGTTTTATTTTTGAATATTCTTATTGAATAATGTAACTTATGTAATAAGGCACGGGTCATGCCACAAAAAATAGGGGTGGAAAATAAGTTGTGCCACCATCACAACAATGCAAAATCTGGGGAGAATAAAAATTCCTTGCTCTCTAGATTCTTACTGAAATATATAATCGAGGTCAACCTCTTCATGTGTTCAAGGAGTTTAGGGTTTTCAAAATAAACCTAAAGAGAATTATAATGTGACAATATTGTAAATTCTTTAGCTACTTGGAATAGATTAGAATGTAGGGTTGCTATTTCTATTGGAGCCTAAATTCATGCAATGTTTGGATTTTAGGTTGGCCTACAACACTTATCAAAACAATCAGTTCCATTCCCATTGTAGATTTTGATGCCTACTACATCCATTCTAGGATTGATGGTCAATATGCTTCATACAAAATAAGAAGCAAGGAGATCGTAGTCATTGCACAAATTTTCCCATATGTCCCTTGTAACATGTTCTTCATCATAAGTGGCTAAGTCTGGTGAAGCCAATTGCACTTCCCCAAAACATCTCTAAGGGAATCTTCCAAGCATTGTGGAGGAGGCATTTGAATGCAGTCCATATATAGAAGCATGCTTCAATTAACTTTAATGAAGTGAGAAATGAGTACCAGCTTCAACTCAACAATTTTTATATTGTATTTATTAAAGGATGGGAACTTCCATGAAGTAAGTTAAAGGTATCAATCAATAGTAAATAGGAAGAAAATTTTACAAGCCAATATTCCTGGTAATCTACTGTATCTCCAACAAGAACATAACTTTCACACAAAACCAAAATACATTAAGTTTTGAAACAACCATTCACATAGTTTTGCACATATTTCGCTTTCAAGATAACTCATTTCCTGCATTTTGTTCTATGTGGAGGGATGAGGTAACCCTCAGCACTTGCTCAAGGACACTTCAATATGCCTAATCTTTAGATCCCATGGCTTATTTAGGATCTATATATGTTTTAGGAACTCATGGGAGGAATTTATGTTGTCCATTCTACATGCCTTTTCACTTTATTTTTTTTATTCTCTATTGTTTGTAAATATTTTCCTATAAATATAAGACATATTTTATTCAAAAGAAGGAATAAGAATAGATAAAAATCTCATTAGAACAAAGTTTGGCTTTGATTTTCTATGTACAAGGTGACTGTAAACCACAAGGAGAAAGCTCAAAGGTGCAAAGCACTAAAGAAATTGTGTTCAATGTAGAGGTATAAATATATAGGCAAAGGAAATGTCTCTGGAGTTTGTGAGTAGAAAGACATTGCCCAAGGAGTCAAGTTGATTTATAAATGTAATATGCATATGGTCTCTCTGTTTCACCAACACATATCCTTTGTGGAATTAATAAATTCAATAGGTGTCTCTGCAATTCCTTGAATGACAGATTATAACAATGCATATAAATTCCTTAACACTAACCTCTGTCTCTGTGTTATGCTTTTAATTATTTATTTTATGTGTGGCATATCCAGAGATACCAGTTTCTAATACATTGATTTCCAACTATTAAATAAGGTTATTTCATTTCAAAACATTCACAAGACTTCTATGCTCATTAATAAAACAAAAGAACAACTATATCTATTGTTCGATCAGACACAAACATCACAATTCACATTATACTTCAAGGAAATGTTGAATTTATGGTTCTTAATTTGAAGAGAAGGTAATAGGAATTTAAATATGCACTTGGTTTGAAATATGGTATCCAACCACCAACATTACATTAAATAAGAACATGAGCACTCCAACATTAAATAAGAATAGTAGCACTTTCCTCAAGTTTCAACATCAACGTCACCAAGCATTGACACATTTATATATTTAGATGAGGGCCAAAAATTTAAATGGGAGCATCTACAAACCATCTCATTTTCTTCCCTCCATCTCATCAATTAACAAATTAACGAGCAAGTATTTGTTTACAAAAAAAAGATATGAAGTGGACATACATAAATCGATTTTTCATGTATGCTTGTTTTGCAATTTACCATACTATGCATTCTCCAAAGACTGCTCGATCCTTCTTATGTTCAATTTCAGAATAGGGGTCCAAAAAAATAATAATTTTTAGTGCATAATTGATATATGGAGAATTACATGGCTTGAAAGACATCCATAATACATATACATTAAACAAATGGGTATATCGCTCAGATGGTTAGTCACAGAATTAAGAATACTAGACTAGTTTTTTCAAAATCAAACCTAGAAAATATTAGATTCATTATATTACTCTTTTGGTAATCATGTGGTCACACACAAGTAAATGAGTGGCTCTGAGCCCTATCCATTAACTTGGCCAACCCAAAATTTGCAAGTTTGACTCCAAAATTCTCATCCAACAGAATATTTTGAGGCTTCACGTCCAAATGAAGAATCGTATCCTTGGATTTGTCATCCAAGAAAGCCAATCCCCAAGCCATATCATGGATGGTCTTGTATCTATTTCTCCAATCAACATATGGTGAAGTATTATTGTCATAAGGGCACCGAAACAATCAATGATCAAGAGATTCATTGCTCATGTAGTCATATACCAGCAATCTATAGGTGCCATTAGTGAAAAACACAAATAGTCTCACCAAATTTACATGGTTAATGCTTCCCAAGGTTGCAACCTATGCATGGAAATGAAAAATCCTTATATTAGCGTTACCCAGTTTCTTCAAAACAACTTTTGTTCCATCGGCAAGTTGCCCTTCAAACACAATTGAAAACCCACGAACCCCAATTTTCCTACTAAATCCTCCTGTGGCCTCCTCCAACTCCATGTATGTATATCTTTGGGGCAAGCCTCGCAAATTCTCTAGAAATTAATCTTGTTTAGACTTATGCTTCACCATTTTCTTCTTCACCTTATATCTCCATGCAAGAAAGCCTAGTGTAGAAACCATGACAACAATGAAAACCCCTAATAGATTCCCTAATGTTTCGATCCGAGACTCGTTTCACGGATTTGGTCTCCTGATAATGGTAACACCCTCTAGAGTTATTCTAGAATAAAGACATGGCACAATAATAATTCAACGGGCATGATTTCTTGCATTTCTCAACGTTGACAGAGCTCAGATTCCTATACTAATTTGCAAAATAATCCACCCCATCAAGCTCCATCAATTGGTTTGAAGTCCCACATACATGATTCTTCCTTGGACTGCATTTGATATTTGGGTTGAAATTCATTAAATATAACATCACCCTAGCAGCTGCAAGTCCCTCCTGAGCTACAAATGCCGAGTGAACCACAAATATTTGGAAGCTTATAGAAATCCATAAAGTAGATAGAAAACATTTCTAAATCAAAGACCAACATGGTCTCTGATTGAATATATGTTCTTAAATTTCCATCGCTATCCAATATTCGAAACCAAAATAAATCATTCCTAAGCTGAGCTCCCACAATAATTTGTCTTGGGTTGAGCACTTGTCTTGAAGCGGTAGGAGTTGCAAAGACTATTGTGGGAGAAGAGGAAGAAATAGAGCAGGAGCAACCATTTGTGAGGGGGTGAAGACACTTTGGTTACGATGGTTATGTCAGGTGGACAAATCTAATACCACGATGACAAAATTTGTGGTTTTTTATCAGCATAAAATCCGTGGGGGCCACCAGCGTAAAATTTCGTGGATGAGTACACATGTCATGTTCAAACCATGGGACACATGTCATCTCAAAGGCAAAAGGGTAGATGAAGGTTGGCCTGACCATTTTCAAGAATAGATGCTTATTAGCATAAATATGAGCTCAACATATCACTTATTGGAGTTTAACCTGGGTGAGGAGGATAACAATCATTCCTCCTTGTTTCCCAAGATAAACAAAATTAACCACAACTAGTAGTGAATATATGTTTAGGTTAAATTAGATTTCCTCTATAACGGGTGGTGTTTTACATTCCTTCTTCAATCCCTTTAACAATGTCTTTATTTATTCTCGTATAATAATATTTAGTACAACTTCTATTCCATTGAATCATTTCACAATTACTCCATTTCTCTTTGCATAACTGTTCTTAAATTTTTAAATTGTTTCATTTGATAGGAAACCCATGAATCCTCTTTCATTCTAGAGAATTTTCCCATTGACCTATCGGGGTTTTTGCAATTCTATATAACTTCAAACATTTCTAAGTTAAATTTATGCTCAATGTTTCATAAATATAACTTTAAAATAAACATGTACTTCTAATTTCCATAATAAAACTAGACCATGGAGACCAATTCATTTTCTTTAGATTGTTGAAGCTTCATATCTTAGGGATGAAGGGCCACTTGCTTGCAAATAATCAAAGTTCTCAAAAGAAGTCAGGTTGTTCTAATTTCTAACCCATAATTCACTCCTAGAATAACCATGCCCTTCAGGGGCATATAATTTACGTAACCAAATTCCCATGATCCTTAAATGTTCACATGGTATACACTATTTAGGGACTACATACCAGAGAAAAAGTGCAATAGTTAAGAAATCACTACATTTTTTTTTTTAATTTTTTTATTTTTTTATTTTTATTATTATATATTTATATATATATTATATATTATATAATTATTATATTTATTTATATATTTATTTTTTTTTTTTTTTCAGAAGGAAAAAACGTTGGTTTTTATTACCAATACATCAAGTCACCATAATTTCTAGATACATTCATCAAAATGGCAATATTGTGCCATAAACCACAATCCAGTGAGGAATGAGTCCCAATTTCCATAGAAATGAACATAGTAATACCTCCATCTAACAAAAACAGATAAACTAAGCATATTTCATATGTAAAACAATAGGAGAAATAGTATATTCGAGGTATACAAATCAAAAAACAAGAAAGGGTGTCAACTTGTATCATTGTGTTCTATGAACCATGGTACCTTCCAGATTTAGCCAAAAGTTAAACATGACAAAAAAACATGGATTAGCAACTCGGGAGGATGATGTCATCCTTAAAAATGATGTTGTTATTGACTAGCAGAGTGAAATGTATCCATCCCACCGTAGAATAAATACCAATCTTCGACATAGCATCTGCTATGTAGTTGTGCTCTCGGTGGATGTGCTAGAAGGAAATGTGATGAAAATACATCTTAAGATATTCAATGTGATGGATCCAACCCTGTAGATGTGGATGAGAGATAATAGAAATACCCTTCATGTTGTTGATAAGAGCTTGCGAGTCCCCAAATATTTGGATTCTTTGAATGTCCAGAAACCTAGGAAACCATAATAAACCCCATCGTGCAATAATTTCAGCCCACATGTTTGTGCCATTTTCCCTTAGCCATAATATTTTATACTACTGTTCTCAATTCACGTGAAGCCACACCCCACATCCACATGAGCCACCTTTTGTAGCTCCATCAAAATATCCTGCAGGGTAGTTGACGTGTGGAGCTGATTTTCTGGAACCTGTTGCTTTATCCTGTGTCTGCTTCTGCTTCGAGGACGTCATCAAAAATGCAATTTTGTTGACAATATTATTTATATTGAGAGGTATATCATAAAATATGATGGAATTTCTGGCCTTCCAAATTTCCCAAAAAACTACAAGGGGAATGACATGTTAATCCCTAGTTCTCCCTCTCCACCACAGAAAATAAGAACCTATAAGGTCATGAACCAATAGAGGGAAAGTAAATATGTTTGAGATCCTGAACCATACCTATGAAGTAATCAGGAAATCAAATAGGATACAATAATTTGTTTCCGCTACCTTCCTGCAAAGTACACATCAACCAGGTTTGTATATACCTATTTTCTTCAGGTTCTCCCAAGTTAGTGTCTTTTCCTTCCAAGTAAGCCATGTATATAATATAATCTTGTACGAGACCTGTGTTTTCCAAAATTTCTTGAACCAACATATGTGTTGTAGATTGTATGAGATACCAATAATGAAGAGGCATGTGTCAACAACAAATATGTACCCTCGATGCAATAGGTCATCCCATGCGATTTGGTCTCCTTAATCATTTTTGCATATGCCTGATCTGCAAAAAATTTCAGTATAGCTATCCCAAGCCACCACTGTGACACTAATCAGTCCAAATTCCTCTGCTTTCTTCCATACTGGAAAGCCACCGTTTCATGTTTTTATCACCTGAGCAAGGCAAAATATCCATTTGGAATTTAATCTAGAAATTAAATCACTTGTACAATATGGATCTTGTTCCACTTCCAAGATGAAATATCGACCTATGATAATGTTTTTCTCTGAGCCAAATGATCAACAAATGCAATTTAGGAGCCATATTTTGATTTTGTTGAAACTTGCCTAAATGGAAGATCCATTCAATTTCCTGATTAGGCCATCTTGCATCCATACTTTCGCCTTAATGTGCCCCATATATTTAGCTCAAATGATGTATCCCCACAGGAATTTGCCAGATAATTTAGGCCATAGAGATTTAGTTACTAGAACCCATCCAAAAAAAATTAAGTTTAAGGTCCCCCATCTCCCAAATTGCTTTGGAATCATGAGTTTATCCAATCTTATTAGGTTATATTTGAAATATTTTCCAGAGCCAACCGAGATGAAGTTTTCCATAATCTGACATATTTTGTTGATGATAGTAGTGGGGAGATATTAAAGGTGTGCCTAGTAAACTACAAGCTACTACAAAATTGATTGCGTGAGTGTGACTCTACTCCCAAGGGTCAAGCAATAATGCTCCCATCCAGATATTTTCCTATGAAACTTATATGAAATCCATAACCAATCATTTACTCTATAATTGTTTGGTTTGATGTTGAAACCCACATATTTCAGACTAAAAACAATCGATTGTGTGGCTACGCCAAAAATGTTGGCAATGTGATCTCTCTCCTCCTGCTAACCTTCAACATATAATAACATTGTTTTTTTTTTTTTTTTTTTTTTTTTTTTTTTTTTTTTTTAATTATAAACCCTGAAGCATTACCGAACCTACAAAATATAGTGTGGTGCTGTCCATTGCAACCTGGAAATCATTTTGAATATTAGAATGTCATCAAAAAAAAAATTGTGTAACCTTTATGCAATGACCCAAGGTGAGTCTAGTAAATCGATTCTCCATTCTAGCAGCTTTGATTTTGTGGTTGAGGCCATCCATGACTAGAATAAAAAGTAGGGGTGATAATGAGCAGCATTGATGTAGTCCCCTTCCTACACCAAAAAAATTAGTGGGATAGCCATTTATGATTACAACATATTGAGCAGTGGATACACAAGCCATAATCCACTCTATATTTTTCATATCTAAGCCAATCCTTAAAAGAATGACGTGTAGGAAAGCCTAATCTACACACTCGTAAACTTTTTGTAAATCCACCTTCATGACCAATGCTTCCATTTTCTTTGTGTGGATGGAATGAAGGCATTCCTGGGTTGTGGCAACATCATCATGTATCAATATGTCATGTAAAAACCCATATTGTCCTTGAGAGATATAAGTAGAGAGAATCGACTTTAGTTGAACCACTATGATCTTGGATATAAGCTTATAAATCATATTACACAGGGATATGGGCCTGTAGTCCTTAAAGGATTCCAACTCCTTTTGCTTCAAAATGAGGGAAATGAATGTGGAGTTGATGGCCCTTAGAATGTTTCCCCGAATCCTAGACTCTTCAGCCATTTGTAGTAAATTCAACCCCACCAGATCAAAAGAATGTATGAAGGATTCAACCATCCAGCCATCTAGCCCAGAGAATTTATCTTTTGCAAAAGATTTTTTTACATTATGTATTTCCTCTATGTCAATGGGCTTATATAGTTCCACATTTTTATCTGGATCAAGCATGGTGGGATAGGAGTCTGAACTCCAAATCTGGTCCTCTATCTGAGTTCCCCCTTACACCTTCTAGAAATATTCGAAGAAAGTAACAACTTATTTATGGATATCTGAAGTGGAATGTGACATGTTTCCATTGGAGTCTCTGACTTGCCAAATTGAATTGATGTGCCTCCTATAGTTTGCATACATGTGAAAAAATTTAGTGTTCCTATCCCCCTCTTTAACCCATAGTGCTTTTCTTTTCAAGTGCCAGGAGACCTCCTATATATGCAAGATCTTCCTCTTTTTATCCTCCAACTCCTTTATTTTGTTGATGAGATCTAGGGATGGGTTTCCCTTATCTACAATCTTACCGAGTCTCTCCAATTCCTCCCTCATATTAAGTAAGTCCTTTATCATTGTTATTTTCTCTATTTTTTCCCATTTTCAGATCTCCAATTTTAAGGCCCAAAGTTTCCCATGTATGGAATTGTTGGCTTAGTGGGGCCTGACCTAGGTTTAGAAGTGATTTAGCCAAGCAAATCCTGGTACTACTGGCCCTTTCGGCAACAGTCCACAGAGCGCAGATTGAGGTCTCACACGAAGTAGTATGGGAGGGTGCTAGAACCAGGTTTCCGCACCCTGGGGATGTCAGATATAAGGTGTGTTCCAACCTTCGCACTACTGCGCTACACACACCTTCAGGCACCCTGCACCTTATGATACTGTCTTTGCATAGTTCTAGCCGTAGCGCAACGTGTGTTATTTACCCAAGTCTTCCTTAGTTAGATTTTGTTAGCTGCTTACTTAGATTTATTTCATATATAAGCATTCATACGAGTACTCATCAAGTGCACACAGTGAATAAACAGGATAAAATTAATGCATAACATCAAAACACAGATTCAAGAACAGATGCACAGAGTAAACTTCTCTTTATTAACTTTCAATTCCAAGTACAGACCCGACTCCACCCTGCGCATTCAGCCACGGGGGTCCGCGCACTCAGCTGCGGGGGTCCGCGCACTCAGCTTCAGACTCTACTAGGCCTCTGCACACTCAGCTGCAAAGCCTCTTCCTAATACTATGACCCAATACACTTCAGATTCCACTTTACACTCTAACCATGCCTTTGCATCTCTATCTATCCTTCGCTTTCTTTACACTTAGAGCCTCACTCTATTTATACAATCCCATGGTCCATGAACCATGGGTAGGGTGACACAACTTTACATTAAATTACAATATTTTAGGGCGGACAACCGTATGACTCATCCTAGACTTCGCGCTTCGCGCCCGCTATTCGTGGATTTCTACACCATCTTTGTCAAAAGCTTGGGCTTTGAGCCCCAAAACCTGCTACGGGGAATCCCATGCCCCACAGGCCCCCAACACAATCATCGTGACTCATCCCAAGTCACTCTGCTGGTGTGACGATCTTGGCACGGAGCCCCTCCAACTGTGCCTGTGATGCGTGAAGGTCAACGATGAATTATTCTGCCATCTGCTAGATCTGTTCTACTCTATCGGTTGAATGCTCATTGTCATGGGAAAATCCATGTCTTAAGGCATGCATCACCTTCATCTGTGCGAGCTTTCCTTCGATATCGGTAGTGATGAGGAAGGCCTCATTAATCCAAGGCTGGATGCACGCTTTAAGTACTACCTCTTTTTGTCGTGTGGAATCCACCTGTTCCTTCAATGCCTTCGCCTGCTATAGCTTTTCCAGCCGTTGGGTTAGGACAACTGTCTCCGCTATCCTGTGCACATTGTCATACTTTACTTGAAGCTCTTGTGCCTTTGCTTCCAGGCGCTGTATGGTGGGGTCCTCCTATAAGGAAGTGAAGACCGCTAAGGATTCTTCCAACATCATAGTACAGTTCTGCACTGCGTGTCCTATTTCCTCTAGCCTTTTTTGGATAGCGCCAGTGTGTTGTTCCCTAACTTCCAGGGGTGTGGATGATTGCACCTTTAATCGCAGTTCATCAATCTGAAGGTTTAGGTTTAGCTGTATCCTCGTTGCTTCCTCCTCGCGGAATCCACTAGCCAATCTGTGAATTCACATTCCAACTGGTAGGTTTGTCACAATTTCTAACTCTAGAGCACGGCGACATGCTTCCTCTACTATCTACTCTAGCTGTTGATTTTGTGCCAGTGCTTCATCGCGTTGTAGACTAAGCTACTCAATGTTGATTCATTGTTCATTGAGCATTTGCACCGTGAATCCTTCCCTAGCATGGAGTTCTGTTGTCGCTCCATCCTATAGCTGGTATAATGTATCCCGCAGATGGGCAGCCAAGTTTAGGCCAAGTCCCTTGATCCAGCCCACCACGGTTTTGTGCTCCATGCTATCCGCTGTCAATGCTCCTTCTGGTAGCACGATGGTGTTAGCCAATTTGGCCTGTAGCAACTGCTTCGTTGCCGATGTACCTGCGGCACCATAGGCCGCTACCATTCCCTCCTATGGGGGCCGCACTTGAAGTTGCTGCAGCTACGCCGTGAGGGCCCCTAACACATTCTGTTGCTCTGTCATCACTTCCTGAAGCACTTCCTTGGTGACCTCGCGAAATATGTCGCCAATGTTGTAGAGGTCCCCCTCTATCAATGTAATAGGTTCACTGTCCAGTTTCTTCCGTGGGCCTGCTCGTTCCATACTGTGCAGCCGTTTCAATTATGTAGATGTCGTGCTTGGGTCCACGCCTTTTGTTGTGTCCTTTGTTCCCTATCCCTTGGTCAAGTCTGAGCCTCCTTCTTCTCGCGTCATGGTGGCCCCTATTTCCTGTGTTGTTGCTGCTTGTTTGACACCCTTGGTCTGCTCTACGGCGGCCTTCACTGCCTCGCAGAAAGCCCTTACCTCCTCGGCCAACTACTCATTGCACTTCTGCTGAGCCAGCAGCTTGGTGGCATCCTTCTGTTTTTGTACCACTATCTTATCACGCACTGCTAGATCCGGGGTGCGCCACTCGGGTGGCCATGAGTCGAGTACAATGAAAATGGCATCATTAATTGCAATGAATGGCAGTTTGGTCTAGTTCTGCATTGAATCCTTATGCGCCTTAATATACACGTTGTGCATATCCGCCTCGAAGTCTGCAAAGCTCTGCAGATTGTCGTACACTGTTGGGGATAGGCGTGACCTTTTATTGATCCACATCTAGACGCTCACCTCCATGAGCACCCAGAAGATCTTGGTCTCGTGGATCCTCATGGCGTCCTTCATAGCCCAGAGCGACGCATATTTTGCCATCTCTGGCAAGTCCTGTTCAAGAGGAGGGAACTGACTGTCCTCCTGTAGTTCCCAGGTCACCAGTAAGATAGATAAGAGAAACCACGCATAGTGGAAGGTCTTGCCCTACTTCCGAGCTTCTTTGTAGTTGGTTAGGAATTCTTCACAGAGGAATTCAGCCCAGTTGAATTAGACCCCCTTCTTGCATTATTCGGCCAGCGGGATGACTATTGCTAGTACCTCGTTGATACAACATTTTCTCATCATCTTCCCAGCCAACAGCTAGGTGGCTACGCACACCCCTTTGTCTTGAATGCTACTAATTACATAACTTGTCTACTTCCTTTCCAACTTGTATTTCTTCTTCATGGCCTCTACGAGTGCCGAATCCCCGCTTTTACCAGCTATTTCCGTGGGGTCCTATTAGCTCCGCTATACAACACTGATATTTTAAGGTCAGAGACAAGCTTAGTCAAATTGGTTACGCTCAAAGGAAAGCTCAGAGTGGTCACTTTCTCCTTCCTTCCTTTACCCTACTTATTCTCCTTCATCTTCGTTTCCTCTATTTTCCCTCTAAACCCGAAAAAATAGCCCCTTTTAACTTTAGCCCCAAGCACGAAGCCCAAACCTGCCATAAAACCTCACCTCGACGACCTCGCGTGCTCATAAACTCCTTGCCTCATCTCCACCGTTGATCACTCCGTCGATCCAACGACTTCTGTCACACCTGATAAAGGCGACCTTCTCCACAAATCCCCACCGTCAGATCATCTCCGCCGAGATTTGACTGCCTTCGCTCTTATCGCGCCAACAATATGATCGAACGTTAGCGCGCGATGAGAGCGGTTTTTGTCTCTCATCCAGTGCTACATGTCAATCGCTGAATGGAATCACGCGACCCCGAGCTTTTATCGCTTAGTGTCTGAAAGCGGTGCGATCAATACCATTTACTGCTAATCAGTCCACCCACTCATTAAACAACCGTGCAGCTTCGTAGCCCGATCATTGTCTAATTAGTTTGCTGAATATTTGACGGCCCCAATTCACCTTGCTTCTACCTCGGCCGATAGCCTTTATCGAGCCGTCTCCGCCATCCATTTTCCCAATCCGATGGTCATCCTTCCTTCTCATACTGACTGTCCGTTGCGATGCATCCCACGTCCTCCAACCATTCGGTTGCCTGAAGAGGAAGATGACTAGTTTGCAAGTACCAGTCGCAGTCAGACTTCCCAACCACCATATTTAACAGCCAGAATGGCCGAAGGGTGAAAAGGACAAGCACAACCCTGTAACTCAATTTATTAGTTATGGAGCTCCACTGGTACAAGCACTCCAACTGCCTAAGAGGATAGAACATCACGTGAACAAATCAGATTCGCTCACTAAAGCAAGCAAACACAGTCAAAGACTCCATCAGACAGTTAAATGTAGTTGGTGGTCAATTATGACCCCTTCATACCTAAACGGCCAAGTGCCCTTGTAATGTAAAATCTATAAATACCTAGAAGCAAGATGTAATCAAGGTTGGCATTTGATGTAAGGTTCAACTTTTGGAGACTGTAGATATTTTGTCACTTACAGCGTCTCATCTTCATTTTAAGCTAATACAAGCTTCTTTTGCTATTAACTGCTTGCTTTCCATTTCCCTAAGTTCCAAGCTTGTACCTGATATGCTGGGTTCTTGAGCTCTTGATGTTTAGCACTAGGTAACTGTCATCTTATCTTTGTGTTAAAATCTTGTATGCATCATTGTATAGGTTGCCTAGGTTTCTTTCTATCTAATGCAGGAGAGCTGTAATCCTTTCTTTGCATTAGTAGATTAGATTTATATGTTTCTTTACTAGTTGTAGACATCCATCACATGGTCTTGTGTATTTGCTAGTGTGGTTAGTATTCTCCATATTCACCTAATCTCTAAAACTGTGAGCATCTGTGGTATAAAGCCTTGTAGTCTGAGGGTGTTCATGCATGTCTGGAGTGAAACAAAGTAGAAGTGGTTATCTGGCTTGAACCAAACCATCATTCCTTCCATTAAACCTGCAACAATAGTTGAATTTATATGTTACGAAGCATCTCCGAGCTACAACCTGGGAGAGTTTCTTGGAATCCTAACATAATTGGCGCCATTGCTGGGGAGAGGAGATTAAAGCTCGGCTTCCCTGGGAGAATGACACAGATCCAACTTTGATGATAGACAAAGTCTGGACACATTATTGGTTGTAATAATCTATCTGGTGACTCTACTAGAGGTCGAACCTCTTGGCGACTCCACATTATAGTTTTGGCTCAGTTTGTGAGACATACTCGAAGAAATCCTCAGAAATCACCAACTGACCCAGTGCCTGACCCTGAGAAGATTATCAAGCAGAGAAAGACATCACAAAAAGGAGCATCAGGATTAGGTAAACTTAAACAATCTTATGTATCTCTGCAAGGAAGGCTTGTAACTCAGCATGCACATACTGAAAATATAAAGCCTAGCACTATCAGTGAAGAAATACTCTCAGAGATCCATAAGGCTCCTTGTACAATAAGTCCCCCTTTGGATTTCCGTCCAAAGGAAACCTCCCCTCCAGTCCATCACATTCCTCTAGCCCTATCAGTCATTTCTCAACTTCCCTTTCAAATTGCCAGTATCCTTCTCTCTACCCCAGTCATGGCAGGCCCACAAGCACCTATCAAAATGGAAATAATTATAGCTACTAGGTATGGACACCTGGTCCTGCTTGTTCCTTTCAATGCCATGCCTACAGGAGAGTATCAAAAATACATGCCTAAGTTCACTGGTACAGAGGGAGTAATAATTGAAGAACACCTTGAGTCTTTTTCTAGCTATGCTGATAACCTAGATATCAATGAAGATGATGTGTGGATGAGAATATCTGTCCAAAGCCTTGATGAAGAGGTTAGAAAGTGGTTCAAAGAGTAGACCCCTAGGTCTATAGCAGATATTGATGCATTAGATGATGTGTTTTTAAAGCACCGGGGAGATAAGAAAGACCTGCTATATTACCATACCGAGTTTGGCAACCTCAAAAGGGAAAATGGGGAATCATTGTCTGATTTTAATAAGAAATTCAATCGGATGTATAGCAAGATACCAGCTAAAGTAAAGCCTACCCCCACCTCTACAGAACTCACCTATGCCATTGCCTTTGATTCTGGTTTCTGCCTGCTATTAAGAGAAAGAAGATGTTCCACTCTAGCTGAAATGAAGGATGCGGCCTTGGAGGTAAAATCCAATATCATGGCTGCAGAGAAACTCAAAGGACATGACAATAGAAGGAGGCAAAGAGGGGAGGCTTCTTCAGAGCCCAAATTGGATAAAATGACTAAAATGATAGAGTCATTGGCTGCTGAAATATCCAAACTGAAGGTTGAACAGAGTTCTAGGAAAGGAAGGTTGCCAAATACGTTTGCTCCTAGAAATTCAAATCCATTCAGAAGAGAAAATGAACAATTGCAGCTCATTCAGAGGGGAAAGGAGGCCAGTGAAGAACAAAGGGTTAAGACTCCTGTCCAGAATGTAATCATGGAGGAGGAACAATTTGATGAAAAGGATGAGATTCATTGCATGGAAGACAAGGCTAGTGCTGCCTTTTTGACATTGTGATCTAATAATCACTCGATGAGTGACATCAGTTGAAGATTTATTAAACAAAAGGTATTACAGACTCATGTGCTGGTGTGTGTTCTGTGTTATTGAAACAAAGGATTGATCAGATTGCCAATACACAGACATTTTAAATGGAAAGACAACAGAGAAATACAGTAAGCAACATAAAAACACAAACCATTTTTAATAAGGAGTTCACCCTATTCTCCAGGGCTATGTCTCCGGTCCAACTTCAGTGGTGGCCTTGTTTTATTGTGTCTTACATCAGAGAAATTACATTATAGGGACTCAATATGAGTTCTCCTGACAATAGATTTTGCTTGGAAGGGTGGCTCTTGGATTCCCCAAGCCACTCGGAGTACACAGACTCATGTTCTTCCTACCAGCTTTGTGGCCTTTGGTCTATAGTGGAAAGAGCCAACTGTGATGCTCAATCCAGACAGATTCCTCTATGGGAAGGCTTGAACCTTCAAGCTCTCTGGTGCTCGATGCTGCCTGTGGTCAGCTCGGCCCTCTCTCTCCTCTGCTTGGCGTTACTGCTCTCTGTGTTCAGTCCTCCTCTTAGGGTTCGCTGTTCACTATCTCTCTAGTTGCTTGGACTCCTCTCCAAATCCTCCAACTCTTCTTTCGACTGTCTTCATTCATGGATTTAACCATTCAATCCCTTTGCCTGTTCGGTTCCTATCCCTCCTGTGTTGATTCACCTTCTGCAGCTGCGCTTGGAGTTCCCTATTCGGTGTCAGCACGAACGCTCGGGAAGTGGCCACGTGTCTCCATCCAACTGGCGCCAACATGCTTCGTCGGTTCATTTCTTCCATTATGACGGGTATGCATTCTTTCTCCACCATGACAGTTAAAAGAATTCCAAATCCCTTTAAATCGCGGCTTAATTCCCTGTCAATTTTGCTTCTTTCATTGAGCACAATTTCAGCCATCCGATCTGGGCTCCTCTAGATCCAACATCATATGCACGTCGAGCACGGCTGACTTGCTCGACCGTTAGCACATGATCACGATGGTTTTTCTCTGACCTCTGCTGCCATGCGTCGATCACTGAGTGGGATCGCTCCGCTCTCCTCCAAAAGCTCTTACCGTTCAAGGGCACCCCGATCAATACTGCCAGTTTTCCAGAGCGCGGGTCCCGCCTTTGTCCTTTAGCGCTTTTTGTTTTCGCCCGCGGTTTTCTAGCTCCCAACATGACCGAGTGCTTAAGGCTTTCCATTTTGGCCCTGTTTGCCCAACGATGTGCGATTACGCTTAAGCACTAATCGCGCATCAAAATCGCCTCCTTTTCCTGATCCGGGGTTCCCAAGGGTTGTTTTGACCTCCTGCGCAGTCTCCATGAGCCTCGATCAGCACGCTTTGACTGAGGTCCTCGTTGTTCCGTGTCGGCTGCCATGGCCACTGGTTCAGGGTGTTTTTGATGCCGTTTTGGATTTCATTAAAGATTTGTTTAACTCAATTTAGTTAAAGTTCTTGACAGTTTTTTGTGGATCCGATTTGGATCACGGCCTCCCTACTGAAAAAGCTTTTGGACCACCAAAAGTTGGTTTTCTTCAAGCATCGACTAAGTGAGGAAACTTCTGTCTCACTTGTCCAATCTCAATCCACTTCGCACTGCTTGGTTTCGAACCTTTAAGCCCAATCCTGAGGTATTCCACCTGTCCACTGCGCGTCGTCCTCACCTTCCTGTCCAGCACTGTGTCTTCCTGCAATTCATTAAGATATTCAGGTAGCAGGTCATCAAATGAAGGTAATTGACTCTGCTCTTCAGGGTCCTCAATCATTGAAGGTGCAAACAACCTCAAACAATCTGCGTTCACGACTGAGTAGATGTGCATGTAAGCTAGTAGATCAAGGCGAAAAGCATTCTCACCAATCTTCTCAAGTATCTTGAAGGGTCCATACCTGATAGGTTTTAGATTTTTTCCTTCACCTTGCATCCTGTCCTTGCTGATGTATAGCCAGACTTGGTCTCCAACTTGAAAACTATGCTCCATCCGATTCTTATCATGCCTAGCCTTGTATTTGGCTTGGCTTTTTTTCCAGTTGTTCCTGTATTTCCTGATGGATCTCCTGGATCTGTTCAATGAACCTAGTTGCCTTGTCCACATCACTGTGTCCATCAACCATGGTATCTTTACCAAAGACAAAATCCAAAGGATACCTTGGTATGAAACGAAAACAGGTCTCAAAAGGAGATCTCTCTGTAGAATAGTGTTTGGCTCTATTGTAAGCATGCTGCACATAACACAAGTGTTCATCCCAAAGCTTAGGATGTTTGCTGCAATATCTTCTCAGTAACTGGATCACCGTCCTGTTAACTACTTCTGTTTGGCCATTTGTTTGTGGATGAAAAGCTATGCTTTTCTTTAATTTTGTTCCATTAGTTCCCACAGACTTGACCAAAACTTCCCCACAAATTGGGTGTCTCAATCAGATACTATAGAATTGGGTAATCCAAAATGAACCCATACATGTTCGAAGAATAACTTTGCAGTTTGTTCAGCTATAATCTGTTTACTACAGGGTATCAAAATACACATTTTGCTGAACCTATCCACAATAACATACAGATAATCATGACCTTTCCTAGATTTAGGAAGTCCTCCCCCCAAGGGTGAGAAGGAACTGGCAAGGGAATGTACAAGCCTAGTTTTCTGTTACTGGGCTTGCTTTTAGCACACATAGCACATCCCTTCACATATCTAGAAACTGTCTCATTCATTTTCGGCCAATAGCATAACCTTTGCAGTTGTGCAACTGTTTTACTTACCCCAAAGTGACCTGATATCAGAGAAGTGTGTGCTTCCCTAATTATCTTTACTCTCTCAGTTTGTGGAATTGCAGAGTTTCCCACAATGATATAAGAGTCAGTCCTTTACATGATAGTCCAATTCTTCTACTCTTTTGCCTTGACTCAAAGTTGCATATACATCTTTAAAGTCCATATCTTGAGCATACTATTCTATGTAGCTTTCATGCAGCACAGAATATGCTTAAGTATGGTAAATGCATTTATAATGGGTCTAGATAACATGTCTGCAACCTTGTTATGTATGCCCTTTTTATATCTGATGACTAAATGAAACTGTTGTAGAAAACCCATCCATCTATAATATCTTGATTGCTGCAATTTAGTTTGGGAGTGTAGGTATTGAAGTGGCTGATGATCAGTGTGTATTACTGTCTCTTTGCCCATTAAATAATGTTTCCACTTTTTCACACTCTGAACTAATGCATAAAATTCTTTATCATAGGTAGGATAGTTAAAAACTGCAGGATTAAAAGTCTTAGAATGATAACATATGGGTTTACCGTGTTGTGTCAACACTGCTCCCATGGCATAGTCACTGGCATCAGTTTGGATCTCAAATGGTCTTTGTAGATCTATCAGTTCTAGTACAAGTGTTGTACTAATTTTTTTCTTTCAAGGCGTCGAAGGCTTTCTGTTGTTTGGCTCCCCACTGAAACACCTTGTTCAATCCTGTCAAAGCATGTAAGGGAGCTGCAATCGAGGAAAAATTTGAAATGAACTTCCTCCAATATTGTGTTGCTCCTAAGAAGCTTCTCACTTCTGTAGCAGACTTGGGTTTAGGCCAGTTCACAATGATTGCCACTTTAGAGGGATCTATTTTCAATTCACCTCCCCCTACTATATGACCCAAATAATTTAAAGAGGTTTTTCCAAATTCACATTTGGAGAGTTTAACATAAATTTTTTCTCTTTTCAAAACATCTAATGTCTGCTTAACATTCTTTAAATGTTCTTCCCACGTTTTACTAAAAATCAGAATGTCATCCAGATACACAATAACAAAATCATCAATAAAATATCTGAGTACATCATTCATTAATCTCATGAAAGTAGTAGGTACATTGGTCAAGCCAAAAGGCATAATCAGCCATTCATACAATCCCTTCTTTGTTTTGAAAGCAGTCTTCCATGCATCTTTCTTTGCAACTCTGACCTGATGGTATCCACTGTGCAAATCCAGCTTGGAGAAATAAGCAGCTTCCTTCAATTGATCTAAAAGATCATCTATGCGAGGAAGGGGATAACGATTTTTTATTGTTATCTTATTCAGTGCTCGGTAATCAATGCACATTCTCCACGAGCCATCTTTCTTTCTCACCAAGACAATTGGTGACCCACATGGTGATGTGCTAGGCCTGATGAACCCTTTCTCGAGCAACTCCTGCACTTGCTTCTTGATTTCAACATTCTCTAAAGCAAACAACTTGTACATCCCAATGTTAGGCAAAGGAACATCTTGTTGCAAAATAATATCATGTACTATTCCCTTTTTGGGTGGTAGACCTTTAGGTTCTTGAAATAAGACATCATACTCTAAAACAATATTTTTTATATCAGTTTGCTGATCAACATTACAACCCTCAAATACATTGGTTTTATCAGATTTATTTTCTTTTACAACCATCAGTAAGAACTGTTTGCATGAATTTATCATTCTTTTCATCTGTCCTGAGTTTATGAGAGTATAATTATTCTTGAGCTTATGAG
>APFE031616362.1:43117-60603 GCA_000404065.3 Pinus taeda
AATAACAGATTGAGCAGAATTACTAGTAGATGCTTCAGAATTCTTACCTTTTATACCTGTGGCTGCAATGATTGTTTCATCTCCCGAGTTTGACCCCAAATCTTTCTGAATAGCTGCAGCAGTATTCTTCTTCTTGCCCTCGGACTTCTTAGGTCTCAGCTCTGGATGCAGAATCCAACAGTGCTCATTATCATGCCCCTCCTTTTTACAGTGAGTGCATGAAGCTTTGCCTTTTTGTACAGTGTTAGCCTTCCTTGCTTTCCACTTCTGCTTTCTTTTCTCCTTGCTCTTGCTTACAGTGGGTTGGGATGGTTCCCCAACTTTTGGATTTCCATTCTTTCCTCTAGCTTCTAGATGAGTAGCTTGTACAGATACTTCATCTATACTAGTGGGATTAAACATGAGGATGGTATGCGTCATGTAGCTGTGTAGACCACCAATGTACTTCAAAAGAGTCTCTGGTGAGTCTAATGAGATGCCCAAAATCAATGATCTCTTTATGAATTCTTGAGTATACCCTTGTACACTTTTCCCTTTCAACTGCCGAAGGGTTTGCCAACTCATCATGGCTTGTTGCATGTAGGCCAATGGATAGAACTGTTTTTTGATTGCAGCAACAAATTCACTCCAGACAGAGATGGTCTTACCATATCTTTTCATATCAGCTTGGGTTCTTCCTTCCCACCAAACCAAGGCAGTGCCTCCTAGGTGTAGGCTTGCCAGCTAAATCTTACCCTTGTCTGAGTCTATGTTTTGTACTCTGCAATACACATCAATTTGTCTAATTCAATTATCCAATTTTTCAGCATTTAGCTCTCCATCATATATAGGAAAATCAAATTTAACATCTATCTTAATCAAAGTTTCTTTCTTATTATGCACAGGGCTATTAGGAGGTGTAGGGAAGCTTTCTTCTTTCCCCTTTCCTTTGGAGTGGTCATGGGATTGAGACTCATCTTCCTTTTTATCTTGTTTAGAGCCTGATGAATCTTCATCCTTATGCTTTCTAAAGTGCCTATACATTTCTTCTACCATAGACTTTATAGCTAGGAAAATTTCTATGAATTGAGGGTTTGGCCCTATAGAACCTTCCTCTGACATTGTCTTCCGAGAATAGACTCTCCCAATTTCAGGATTAGTTTCCACCAACTCTCCTTCTCCTAATTTGAGCTTTGATCTAGTGAGCATTCACAACTAAACTAACACAAGCTTTTCTAACCTTACAACCTAGAGCTCTGATACCACTTGATCTGATAATCACCCTATGAGTGACATTAGTTGAAGATTTATTAAAAAAAAGGTATTACAGACTCATGTGCTGGTGTGTGTTCTATGTTATTGAAACAACGAATCGATCAAATTGCCAATACACAGACATTTTAAATGGAAAGACAACAGAGAAATACAGTAAGCAACACAAAAACACAAACAATTTTTAATAAGGAGTTCACCCTATTATCCAGGGCTACGTCTCCGGTCCAGCTTCAATGGTGGCCTTGTTTTATTGTGTCTTATAACAGAGAAATTACATTACAGGGACTCAATATGAGTTCTCCTGACAACAAATTTTGTTTGGCAGGGTGGGTCTTGGATTCCCCAAGCCACTCGGAGTACACAGACTCTTTTTCTTCCTACCAGCTCTCTGACCTTTGGTCTATAGTGGAAAGAGCCAACTGTGATGCTCAACCAAATAGATTCCTCTATGGGAAGGCTTGATCTTCAAGCTCTCTGGTGCTCGATGCTGCCTGTGGTCAGCTCAGCCCTCTGTCTCCTCTGCTTGGCTTTACTGCTCTCTATGTTCAGTCCTCCTCTTAGAGTTCACTGTTCACTGCCTCTCTGGTCACTTGGACTCCTCTCCAATTCCTCCAACTCTTCTTTCGACTATCTCCGTTCATGGCTTTAACCATTTGATCCCTTTTCCTGTTCGGTTCCTCTCCCACCTGCGTTGATTCACCTTCTACAGTTGCGCTTGGAGTTCCCTATTCGGCGTCAGCACGAACACTCGGGAAGTGGCCACATGTCTCCATCTAACTGGAACCAACATGCTTCGTCGGTTCGTTTCTTCCGTTATGCCGGGTATGCGTTCTGTCTCCACCGTGGTGGTCAAACAGATTCCAAATCCCTTTAAATCACGGCTTAATTCCCTGTCGATTCCACTTCTTTCATTGGGCGCAACCTCAGCTGTCTGATCTGGGCTCCTCTAGATCCAACGTCATACGCATGTCGAGCGCGGCTGACTTGCTCAACCATTAGTGCGCGATCATGGCAGTTTTTCTCTCACCTCTGCTGCCATGCGTCGATCGCTGAGTGGGATTGCTTCGCTCTCCTCCAAAACCTCTTACCGTTCAAGGGCACCCCGATCAATACCGCTGGCTTTCTAGAGCGCGGGTCTCGCCTTTGTCCTTTAGCGCTTTTTGTTTTTCGCCCGCGGTTCTCCGGCTCCCAACGTGACTGAGTGCTTAAAGCTTTCCATTTTTTCCCTATTTTCCCAACGATGCGCGATTATGCTAATCGTGCATCAAAATCACCTCCTTTTCCCAATCCGGGGCTCCCAGGGGCTGTTTTGACCTCTTGCACAGTCTCCATGGGCTTCGGTTAGCGCGCTTTGACCGAGGTCCTCGTCGTTCTGTGCCGGCTACCATGGCCACTAGTTCAGGGTGTTTTTGATGCCATTTTGGATTTCATTAAAGATTTGTTTAACTCGATTCAGTCAAAGTTCTTGACAGTCTTTTGTGGATCCGATTTGGATCACATTGGCTGCCTACGAAGAGTCATTTCTTAAGGACCAAACCAGTCAAGAGTGGGACAGAGAAGTTGTTCTACAGACTGAAGACCAGTAAAGATATAACTTAAGGTAAAAAATGAGTAATGTCAAAGAGAATCCTGCCGAAAGAGCTATTGTCCCCACAGAGCAACAGATCAACAAACAAAAGAGAACAAAACTGATCCAGCCATCTTGAAAGCACCAGCTCAAGAGGTAAGATGCCCTGACAAGTCCCCTTCCCCTTTCAGTTTTGAATCAGAAGTCCAGAAACTTAAAATATCTATACCTCTGACAGAACTGGTAAAGAGTGAGATCTTTAGAAAGACTATCCTAGATGCCCTTGAGCTGAAAGCCACACAAGCCTCCACTGACTATGTGAATTTACAAGATGATAAGCTTGCAGTTGTGCTTAGCCCAATGACTGAACCTACTAATGATAATTCTCCATCATTTTATGTCTCTTTGACCATTCATGACAAAATCCTCCATAACTCTCTTTTGGACACTAGGGCCAGCAATAATCTGATGCCCAAAGCTGTCATGGAAGAGTTAGGCCTTGACATTTCCAGACCATATCATGATTTATTCTCCTTTGATTCAAGGAAGGTGAAATGTTTGGGATTAATCAAAGACTTAGCTATCACCCTAACTCAGCTGCCCATGAAGAGCATGATGATGGATATTGTGGTAGTAGATGTCCCCCCTAAGTTTGGTATGCTACTTTCCAGAGGATGGATTAAGAGGTTAGGTGGGACACTACAAAATGACTTATCTTATGCCACTGTCCCAGTTTTTGGAGGAGAGAGCATAAGGCTATATAGGGAAGCTCAGCTGGTCTATATCATCAGTGATGAGAAGAATCCCACTAATCACCCCGTTTACGCTATGGACACTGATTTTGGAGCATGTATTCTCCAAATTGAAGAATCTCATAAGGCCTTGGTGCAACTCAAGAAACCAGTATGCCAGACCATGGAGGAAGGAGGGACAAAAGTCTGGGATATGTTCTTTGATGGAGCCTGTTCAAGGGAAAATGTAGGAGCAAGAGTGGTGCTAGTGTCTCCAAAACAAGAAAGCCCTCATCTGTCTTTTAAGCTAACTTTTAAGGTCACCAACAATATAGCAGAGTATGAAGCTCTGATATTGGGCTTAAACGCTGCCAAAGACAGAGGGATCAAAGACATAAAGGTGTTTGGAGATGCTGATCTCATCATTCAACAAGTGAACAAGACATTCCAAGCAAGGCACCCAAGGCTGAGAGCATACAGAGATGAGGTATGGAGACTCAAAGATTCTTTTAATAGTTTTTGTATCTCATATATCCCTAGAGTCAAAAATCAGCTTGCTGATTCCCTTGCTATGTTTGCTAACATGTTCATCCCTCCCATGCCCCTTAAATTGGTTTATGAAGTCCAAATAAAATATAGACCATCCTTGCCTAATAATGTTCAGCATTGGAAAGTATTTGAGGATAATGATGAAGTAAATAGGTTTTTGAAAGTCATTAATGAATTCTCTGAAATGCAAATTGATCGAGAGAATGAAACCTTGGAGAAAAGTCCCCAGCCCCAGCTAAAGAACAAAATTGGCCAAGATAGCATTGTACATCTCCCTAACAATCATATACCTAAAGGGCTAGTGCATCTAGAAAAGTTGTTTGACCAAAATGATGTGCCTCATAATATTTCCCAAAAAGAAGATCAGTTTGCAGTCCATAGGCATAACATAGGGAGTCCAGATCATCCAAAGTATATAAATCTGTCCACTCATTTGTTTACTGTCCAAAGTTCTAAATATTGCACCTTGATGAAGCAATTTGTTGATGTCTTTTCCTGGGAGTACAATGACCTTAAAACTTATGATAAAAAGATCATCCAACATAAGATCCCTTTGGAGAAAGACACTATTCCTTTCAAATAGAAGCTGAGATATTCCAAGTTGGTAGCAAAAATCATTGTTGGCTGCCAAAATCGTTGTTGCTCCGAGATATTCCAAGTGGGTAGCTAACTTGGTGGTGGTAAGGAAGAAAAGTGGAGAAATCAGACTCTGTGTTGATTTCAGGACCCTGAACAAATGCCCTAAAAAAGACAACTATCCCCTGCCAAAGATGGAACATTTGCTGCAAAAAGTCTCAGGAGCCAAAGTCATGTCTTTCTTGGATGGATTTTCAGGGTGTAACCAAGTTGTTGTACATCCAGATGACCAAGAAAAGACCGCATTCACCATTGCTTGGGGAACTTTTATGTACTCCAAGATGCCTTTTGGGCTGATGAATGCTGGAGCCACCTTTCAGAGAGCTATGGATACAGAATTTGTAAGAGAGAAGGATAAGTTTGTACTTGTATACCTAGATGATATAACAGTATACTCCAACATTCATCAAGATCATTTGTAGCATTTGAAGAAGGTGTTTCTGAAGTGCAGAAGGTTCTAGATATCAGTGAATCCTAAGAAGTCATAGTTTTCTTTGGAAGAGGGCAAACTGCTAGGACACATTGTTTCTGCTGTAGGTGTCAAAATTGACCCAGAAAGAGTGAAAGAAATATAGACCCTATCTGTCCCAAGATCAAAGAAGGACATCCAATCCTTTCTGGGAAAAATAAATTTTGTAAGGAGGTTTATTCGTAATTTTGCAGAATTGGTAAAACACATCACCTCCATGCTAAAAAAGGGATCAGAGGTCAAGTGGAATGATAAAGCAAAATGGTCTTTTGAAGACATCAAAAGAGCTATTATGGAAGCTCCCACTTTAATTAGCCCAGAATATAGCAAGGAGTTCCATATCTTCTCCTTTGCTTCTGGTGACACCCTGGCAGCAGTCTTATTGCAGAAATATGATGAGGGTTCAGAGCATCCAGTGGTATTTTTCAGCAAAACATTAAGGGATGCTGAACTAAGGTATGATATTATCGAAAAACAGGCCTATGCTCTGATCAAATCTTTGAAAGCTTTCCGAATATACATTTTGCACTCCAAGGTAATTGTGTATGTGCCCTTTGCTTCAATAAAGGATGTCCTAACACAGCCAGATGTTGATGGAAGAAGGGCTAAATGGATTGCAAAGCTTATTGAGTTCAACATAGAATTGAAACTCACCAAGCTTGTCAGAGGTTAGGGCCTTGCTAAGCTAATGGCCGAAGAAAATTGCAGGATGCTGGACATGAATTTGATTAGCACAAGCCCAGATGACAGAAAGATAGGGGAAGAAACAATTGAACTAGGTCAGAACCAGTCATTGGCAGAGAATCTAGCTTCTTGTGAATGGTATTCCTTAATGCTCAATTTTTCCTGAAGCTAGAAGTTCCTTCAAGCCTTAGTTTAAGCCAAGCTAGGACTATTAAGCTTAGAGCAGCCAAGTATTGCATTCATGAAAACTTGTTGTATTGGAGGGATCCATCTGGAATCCTTTTAAGATGTCTGGACAAAGAACAACCCATGGAGGTCATGCATCAGTTTCATTCCAGCCTATGTGGAGGACATCACTATTGGAAAACCACAACCCATAAGATCCTCAGAGCTGGGTATTACTGGCCCACTTTGTTTCCTGATGTCTTTTCATTTGTAAAATATTGTGATAGGTGCTAGAGGTTTGAAGGAAAATAGCAGTTGAAGTCCCTGCCCTTGAAACCAATACATGCTAGCGACCCTTTCCAATAGCGTGGTTTGGATTTCATAGGAGAAATTAATCCACATTCCAGTGGCCAACACAGGTGAATCCTAGTAGCCACTGACTACTTCATTAAATGGATTGAGGCCATCCCTACTAGGAAATATAATCATGATGTGGTAATGAAATTATTGATAGAAAATATTTTCACTAGGTTTGGCTGTCCACACAAATTGATTACAGACAATGCAGCAGCCTTCAGGGCAAAAGAGTTGGTGGACATGTGTGACTCAATGGGCATTAAGCTGGTACATTCCACCTCATATTACCCTCAAGGTAATGGTCTAGCATAATCATCCAACAAGAGCCTGATAAGGATAATCAAGAAGCTGCTAGAAAATAACAAAAGGAACTGGGATTCCAAACTGAAGTATGCATTGTGGGCTAACAGGGTAACCACCAAGAAGTCCACAGGGAATTCTCCATTCAAGCTGGTATATGGCACTGAAGCTATATTTCCAATCCAGTTAACCCTCCCTGTGGCAAAATTCTTGCAAGAAGAGCAGAATGAGGAGGATGACATGGCAAGGAGGATTAGTGACTTGGCATAAGTGCATCAAATCAAAGATCAATTGGTTAAAAAGTTTGTAGCACATCAAAAGAGGATCAAGGAAGCCTTTGCCAGAAAAGTAAAGGTGGACAGTTTTCAAGTTGGAGACTTGGTTCTTAAGTGGGATGCACTGAAGGAGAAAAAAGGCAACCATGGGAAGTTTGATGCTCTATGGACTGGACCTTTTTTCATTTCCCAGATCTAGGGGAACAACACTTTCATGCTGCAAAGTATGGAAGGAAAAATAGTTTTTGATGGCCCAGTTAATGGGTAGTTTTTGAAAATTTATTTTTCTTAAGGTCCTCAGGCCTTGACGTTGTAAATATGTTATTTACCAAGTTTAGTGTAGGCAAATTAGACTCCATGCCCAATGGAACGCTAGGATTATTGCTAATTTTGTTTTGTATGAAGGTAGTGGTCTACAGTTCTTGAGACCTCACAGGGAGGATCTCATCCCCAGAACGAGCCAGTGTTAGCTTTGTTATATAACACTAATATTTTAAGGTCAGAGACAAGCTTAGTTAGATTGGTTATGCTCAAAGGAAATCTCACAGTGGTCACTTTCTCCTTTCTTCCTTTACCCCGCTTATTCTCCTTCATCTCTATTTCCTTTTTTTTCCCTCTAAACTCGACAAAATAGCCCCTTTTAACTGTAGCCTCGTGTGCGAAGCCCAAACCTGCCATAAAACCTCACCCTGACAACCTCGCGCACTCAAAAACTCCTCGCCTCATCTCCACCATTGGTCACTCTGCCGATCCAACGGCTTCCATCACACCCGATAAAGGCGACCTACTCCAAAAATCCCCACCGTGAAATCATCTCCGCCAAGATTTGATGACCTTTGCTCTTATCATGCCAACAATATGATCAAACCTTAGCGCACGATGAGAGCGGTTTTTCTCTCTCATCTGCTGCTATGTGTCGATCACTGAATGGAATTGCGCAACCTCGAGCTTTTACCGCTTAGTGCCCGAAAGCGGTGTGATCAATACCATTTACCGCTGACCGGTCAACGTGCCCGATTAGTCTGTTGAAGATTTGATGGCCCCAATTCACCCTGCTCCCACCTCGATCGATAGCCTTCGCCGAGCCATCTCTACTGTCCATTTTCCCGATCTGTCGGTCATCCTTCCTTTTCATCCCGACTGTCCGTTGCCATGCATCCCACGTCCTCCAACTATTCTGTTGCCCGAAGAGGAAGATGACCAGTTTCTCAGTACCAGTTGTAGTCAGACTTCCCAACCACCATATTTAATAGACAGAATGGCCAAAGGGAGAAAAGGACAAGCACAACCCTGTAACTGAATTTATCAGTTATAGAGCTCCACTGGGAAAAGCACTCCAACTGCCTAAGAGGACAGCACAACACCTGAACAAATCATATTCACTCACTAAAGCAAGCAAACACAGTCAGAGATTCCATCATACAGTTAAATGCAGTTGGTGGTCAATTATGACCCCTTCATACCTAAACGGCCAAGTTCCCTTGTAATGTAAAATATATAAATACCTAGAAGCAAGATGTAATCAAAGTTGGCATTTGATGTAAGGTTCAACTTCTGGAGACTGTAGATATTTTTTCACTTGCAGCGTCTCATCTTCATTTTCAGCTAATACAAGCTTCTTTTGTTGTTAACTGCTCACTTTCCATTTCCCTCAGTTCCAAGCTTGTACCTGATATGCTGTGTTCTTGAGCTCTTGATGTTTAGCACTAGGTAATTGTCATGTTATCTCTATGTTAAAATCTTGTATGCATCATTGAATAGGTTGCCCAAGTTTCTTTCTATCTAATGTAGGAGAGATGTCTTCCTGTCTTTGCATTAGTAGATTAGATTTATAGGTTTCTTTACTAGTTGCAGTTGGCCATCACATGGTCTTGTGTATTTGCTAGTGTGTTTAGTGTTCTCCATATTCACCTAATCTCTAAAACTGTGAGCATTGGTGGTCTAAAGCCTTGTAGTCTGAGGGTGTTCACACATGTTTGGAGTGAAACAAAGTAGAAGTGGTTATCTAGCTTGAACCAAACCATTATTCCTTCCATTAAACCTGCAATAATAGTTGATTTTATATATTACTAAGCATCTCTGAGCTACAACCTAGGAGAGTTTCTTGGAATCCTAACAGGTCCCTTCCCTTATAGGGAAGCCAAGAAATCTTGTGAATAATCTTTGCCGTGATGGGAATAGGCTCCTCCAACCACAAGTACCCATCGTGTGCAAGGCAAAGCAACTGCCTGATGACAAAGATCGTAATCGGTGCGTGGTGAAAATGCGGAATCCATAGTAGGTGGAGTAGCCCGACCTTCTCCACACCGCGCAACCATTTCTGTGGTTCTAGCATTGTAACATACCCCTCCTTGCTCTATTTCATGAGTTTTCTAGTCTCCAAATGTGGGAAATTTTCATTGTTCGCGAGGTCATAGTCTTTAAATTTCATCGTGGGCACACAACCCAGAACTGAACCTTCAAACAGAATTCCATCTGGGAGGAGTGGAGTTTGGAGTGTGCTTTTAACGGCATCCAAATCCTTGGGTACTTTTGCTTTCCCTTTCCGCGGAGGGACATACTCAAGAAGTTTTGCTGTAGCACGCACCGACTGGATGTCTTCTTCCATTTTTTCATCCGCCTCTCTCTCCTCTATGAAAGCCTGGAGGCCCTCCTCCTCATAATCTGTCTCAAGATTAACAGTGTTGCCCTTGTCTTCCATAGAAAGTTTACGAAATTGCGGATTTTGTGGGGACATGCGGACTGGTCCCATTTCTTGTGGATTCATCTTGGGCCTTGGCGTCAGGGGTGATTTTGGATTTTTTAGTGCATCCCCCACATACAGCATGGGCTCTGTGCAACTTCCTCGGCGGTACTTTCAATAAAACACACACCTCTCCTGGTAGTTGTCATTTTGTTCGAGCTATCTATAGTTGTTCGTGACTTTGGAGGCTCAATTACTGCTTGGCACTCAACATTGTGGGCTCTCTATAACAACTCAAACCTCAAACAAACAAGTGTTGTCTCGTGGCCAGCCTTTGTATCTTTATAGTGTTTTTTGAGTTTGAATTTGATCGTTCCCCCCATTTTTGAGTAATTAATGCATTCTTGGTGGAAAATTATCCCAAATCTAGTTCTGACTTCGTATCTTAATTTCTTGCCGCCCCCTCCTTTTTGTCTTAAAATGGATATCTTGTCATGAACAGTGACACCAACAGTCACTTCCCAACCTATCCGTGCGGCAACGCAACCCCCTCTGCGTGGGCACGACCCTCATGACATGTTGATCATGCGCACAACCTCCTTATCGCGCAACTCCTTCACAAACTCTTTTATAGTCCTACACTCTCTTTCAATTGCTTGGGGCACTGAGGCTGTGCTCCCTACTGCTAGTCAGGTGGTTGCACCACTTGTGTGAGATTTCAATTCACCTTCTAGCCTAGTCTGTGGCCATTCCTCAATGATCCTTGCGACAGTCAGTGCCACGTGTTCTCCCTTATGTGGTGCGATCCCCTGGTTACTTTGTTTGGTAAGGTGTGGTCGCAGCCATGGTAGCAAAGTCACAAATTCTCGGCGACAATCTTCTAATGCCATAGTATGGTTGTTCGTATCTTGTCTTGTCATTCCTATTTATTGACATGACATGCATGCACGATTTCATTTTCCAGTTTTTTGATCTCCATGTCTATTAACATGCTTTTCTTCCTCAGTCATACCTGATCTTCTTCGAGTTCGTGAAGTTTAAGGTTCCCTCGCTGGACGACTTCCTGAATCTGCATATGTTCACCCTCGCGTAGCTACATAATTCCTTCATCCTGGTCCTCGCGTACTGTCCCAACTGTGGGAGCTATTGCGTGAGGATTCCTTTCCTTCAAAATTATGGTCTCGACTCTATTCCTCAGTTTTGAAATCATCTCTGCGCTCAGGTTCTTGCAAATGGCCCTATAGGCCCATCGAGTCACTGGCATGCGCAAGTTCCAATCAGTTTTTCTCTCCTGGTGAACCCTGTTTAGGACTCCGAATACCTTATTGAATTCTTCCATATGGATTGTTTGTGGTGCGCATCGCATTTCCTGCTGCTGTGTCCAGTTCCGATTTTCGATCCTAAGTTTGGTGTGTGCTTGTGTGGGCTATGTTGTAACATGCATCTTTCCATAACATTTATTTTTCAATTCAAAAAATATTTTGAAAATACTTAAAAAAAAAGAAGATAAAGTGAAAGAAAGAAACAAAAATGGTATATCGGAGGCCAAGGGTTATATGGGCGTATATATATCTATATATATATATATATATGTATATATATATATATATATATATATATGTATATATATATAGTATATATATATATGTATATATATATATAGTAATATATATATGTATAATATATAAATATATATATATATATATATATATAATAATCACAAACATAACTCAATCGGAAATCAAATACAAAGGAAATGGAGGAAAATATCTGGATTTACAAAAGAAAACAAGTGTTAAAACATTAACACTGGACCCGAAATATTATATGCTATGTTTAAAAGTTTGGTGGGTCCGCAATATGGATGATTGGCTCTGCATATAAGCGCCGATTGCGATTACCGATTGGGTTTCGGATCCAAAAATTTATATGGCATATTTTAAAACATTGGCGGGTCCGAAATTATATAAAACATTTATATTGTATGCATGTGACCACGCCGATCGTGATATACGATAAGGGCCGGACCCGAACATATATATATCATATTTCAAAGTCCGTCGGGTCCGCATTTATGCATGTATATGGACAAGCATCGATTGCGACTTATATGGTTGGACTCAATATTTCATGTGTTATATTTTATAATCCCTCACGTCCTTCATATCGTGGTTACGAAGATTTTATTGGATATTTACATATATTTATTTTTATATAAGGTTCTATTATATAAAGGATTATATAAGGAAGGGCAGACCTAAAGCATATATTTATTATATTTTTAAAGCCCAGTGGGTCCGTGACCATCAATTAACACTTTATATATATATTTGACATGCCGATCGCGGGCTAGATCCGATGGTAATATATATGTTATAATATATAAGTTTGCATTGTTTTGGGCAATAGATGGTTTTTGTTGAAACTCACCCAAAGCCTTTATAGGTCGTCTGATCTAAAAACATAGATCAATAGTGGAAATGAATTGGCGGGAAAGTATACCCCGAAAACTGTGCAGATCCTGTATTGGAAGCAGAAAAGTATTATTTTGTCATATATTTTCATTATAACAGGGATTGTCATAGCCGATTGTGATTTGCGATGGAAGTTAACAGAGTGTTGTATGGGCGGATTTGACAGGTTATGAAGCAGGGTTTATTCTTTTTATGTTCCAGATTAATGAGAAGTCATGTTAATTTCGCTGTGTAATGTTGAAAATCAGGGATTAGAGCCGAAGCTGAAGAAGAAGACAATTTGATATGTTTTTTGTCATTTTGGACAATCAGAATGCAATGTAAGCCCAAGATTATGCAAACTAAACACATTGCATTACGGCTAAGAAGAGTTAAGCATCATTAGAACGTTTACAGAGGAATTCGACAGCGAATCAACAGAGCAAGCCAGCAGTTACCATCTTTTTCTAAATTCAGTTTTATTCTTGCTATTTCATGTTCTTTGAGGTGTTTTACCCTCTGTAAATTTTGTAGTAGTTTACTTAATATAGTTAGAAAACAGTTAGATAGGTTTCAAAAATCAATAACTGTTCCATAAATTTATAAAGGGGGGAAAATTTTACTACGTAAGGTTTGGAATTTTGGAGAACCAGGCTACTGTATTTCTGATAACATCATTGATTAATGAAACAACCGGAAGTTTCCAGGAGTTGTTACATATAATTTGTAAGTTTCACTATCATGTGTCATGTAATGTTTTCTTCTTTTTAAGTGTAGTAATGAAGATGCAGGGTAAAATCCCTTAAAGAGCTCTCCTATAGTTAAAGTCCTCATTTCCTTTCTAAGTTATAGATAGTAGTTTTTGTGAAAGACCAACATATTGTCTATGATTTATTTCTCATGATCATAATTCCTCGAAGTTACAGATAATAGTTCCTGTGAGAGATTAGCATATTGGATTTAACTTCCCTTTCAAACTTTCTTCATTCATCATTTATATTTAGCAATGAATGGCATTCTAAGATGTTTTGGTCATACATGTATTAAGAGTCTAAGGCCAAGTTTTCCAAGTCCTTCATTCGGGAATATAATAAACAATAAGTGATAGTAAATAATCTTTATTAATGTCTTAAGCACAATTTCCCTACATCCAAGGAATTGGTTTCTTAAGGAACAACAGGCTGCACCGCACATGTCTATACCCATCGAGACAGGTGGGTGCGCAAGTTGCTCCGTGCTTGCTGACCGACTCTTGTTCAAAGTTGGGGGCTTCCATTTTGTAGTTGCATCATCCTTCTACATCCGCATCTGTCCTCAAAATTTCCTTGATATGTACCCCACCATCATGCGGGTGTTGCATGCAGTGCCCACTTCAACACTTCGAATCGCTGCTGTGCTTTCAAATTTTCTCAGGAATTCATCCACCGTTGTCAATCCATCATATGTTGGAAACTCTCTGGCCTCCGTTGTCATGCAACGAAGTGATCTAACCATCATGTTTCAATTCAGAGTCATCACTTCATGCAACTGATTCTGCCATCGCTTTATTCTTCGTTTGAATCCAAAGTGTAGGAGCTTTCATGCTCCCACAATATCCTCCCATTTGCAGTTGGATTCACTCAATCCTGGTCTCACACAGTTACCTTATAAATACAATCAAGATCATCGTCACGCACTGGTTTAGTGTAGTGCACTCCTTCAGCTGGGTCCAATGGGCTACTATGCATAGTGACTTTTTCTCGAAGATCATTTTGCGCTTCTTCAGGTTGATGACTTCATTCATATTGGTGCCCTAGTTTATTCCTAACAGTGCGAGATAGGGATTGACGTCATCGACAATCTCTATTACTTCAAAATCCACCTACACGCTCGCACCTTCAATATCAACTGTTACCCCTTGCAACCTTCCCATAGGAAAAGTCTTCTATTGGTTCACCACTCGTAATTGAATAGGGGACCATTGCAACATCGGCCTGCCCATGTGTTCCCATGTTTGCTTCGGTAATACATTCACGTCTAAACCCAGATCTAGGATTACCTGATCCATTTCATACTCACCAATCTGTGCAGCCAACCTCATTTCCCTTTCAGTGCGCAATGCATGTTTCCCCAATTTTTGGACTACATGTGGTTCTCCTGACCCCACGCACCTGATGATCAGCTCCTATAGTCCTTTAATTGCTTTGTTATCATGCAGCAATTTCATGCATGTCTCAAGAAAGGTAGTGAGCATTGTAGGATCCATTCCTGGCTCTGGTTGATCCTTACCACCTGAAGTGAAGGCCTCTGCAAAGCTCTTCTTAGCTTCCATGAATGTCTCCTTTGTGCATTCTAAGTCAAACTCGGGTTCCTTTGTAGGAGCTTTGTGAACCCATGTACTTTCCTTTAGCTGCTTCCCCATGTCTTCTCCCATGGATGTACCGCTTCTGAGCATCATGTTTACATTTGGGTCCTCTTAAAGTGGCTCAGACCTCATCATTTGTATATTGTGAGTCGGGGGAGGCTGGAATACCTTTTTTTCGCGCATATTTGTGATCAACGTAGGACAGTCTATTGTTTCATGATCAAATTGAGCACAATACGAAGAGGATATCCTCGTCAACTTGGTATAATCGCGGGCATAGTGCCCTGGTCCTTTGCAATTTTAACTGATTAATTGTCTGCGACCCCTTCCTGGTCCCATTCCACCTCATCCTCGACCTCGCCCTTGAAATCTAGCGCGCCATCCCTACATTTGGATTGAGGGCTCATGTTTCGGTCTGCATCCTATAGGTTGGGGTTCGATCCATCATTAGCTCGTAACTTCGGCAAGTGCACTCATCGTGGCCTACCGACCTGTAGAAATTGCAAAACAATTGTTGGGGTGTCTATGTATACTTCTGCAGCAAATGACAATTGTCCGTTGTGTGTTTCCCTCCTATCTGACGGATTGCGCAACATAAAGTAGGTGACGCACTTGGCCTTGCCTGTGCCTCCGGTCTCAATGACATTGGTCCTCCTCCTGCCAAGTAGTTCGTGAAGACTAGATAATGATCCTTGTCATGGCCCTAGCCTTTGCATTTTCTACACCATACTTCCTCGCGCACCTCTGGCCGCGGTGCCCTATCCTGCTTCAAACTTTTCATTTCCAAACACAAATTCTATAGTTGCGCACGGATTTGTTGAACTCCCAACCCAAGTCTTTGTATCGAGGTCTCATGTAATCTCATTTCCATTTCCAATGCTTCGGCCTGGGTGGAAAGTTTTCGTTGTGACAACGTTGTCCTCAAGTGCGGTGCCAGAGATGCTATAAACCACGCGTGATGCTGACCATTGTTCAATGTCATATTGGCTTCGTGGATCGTACTCTTTAGCCGTTGATCCAAATCCCAGGGAGTCTCACCTGGGAGCATCGCGATTTCTTTAAAACCGATGATTGATTGTGTTTTTGTCTTTGGCCTGCTAAATTCTTTGTTCAGCGCGTTCTGGATCTCGATTATCCCTGTGTTTGGGTGGTCATTAGAGTGCTTGATATACCATATTAATGCGTAATCCTACAACGTGCTTACCAATGTATCCTTCTTAATATTGTCGTCTGTGATACCTTATGCTTCCCATACTGCTCTTGTCACGAAATAGAATTGGCCTGGGTCTTCATTCCCTACCCCTCTGAATACTGGTAGTTTGATTACGCTCACCATACTAAAATGTGGAGGTGGTGGAGGTGGAGTGAGTGGATATGTAGGTGAGGGAGGTGAAGTGGGTGGTGGTGTGGGTTGAGGTGGTAACCGCGGGATGCACTGCCTTATCAAAATAACCGTTCTTCTCGAAGAGACCTTTGCGAACTCTTCCTTACTCTCTCGCGAGGGTGAAATTAAGGGAATTTTTTCTAATTCTTCACTATTTCTATAGATCTTTCTGCTCTGCATAGTCCCAAACATTAATGTATTTGCATGACCCTTTTTTCACACAATAGCATCTTAATCCAGGTATTCAAAGAATTAATATACTTACCTCGCGGTCCCTTGAGAAAGGGTTGTTCGGCCTCGCTGTAGCTTACAGTCGTGTCTACTGAAAACTCAGTGATAAACCCTCCTATTATCCAATCGAGCCAATGGTCCCCAACTCGCACGATCTTATCTTCTGATGCTTCTAGTCTGCGCTCTAATTCCAGAGTCCACACTATTGGTTTGTAGAGCCTACACCTTCCCTAGCTGTTGGATAACTTCGCGATCCACTCATATAGCTTATAAGGAAAGGATGCAATTAAAATCTCATGGATTTCCATATACAAGTAGCACTCCAACCAGTTTTCCTTAGATACTTTCAGAGTTTTGTTTTCTTGTGTCTTGAACTCATGAATATTCTTGTCCAACCACTCTTCAATTTCCTTCTTTGTTGGGTTCCAATGGCATGACACCTGACATCCCTTATGGAGATCCTGGTCCTGGAAATGGAACCATTTTTTGGCTTAGTGGGGCCTGAACCATGTTCAAAAGTGATTTAGCCAAGCAAATCCTTGTACTACTAGCCCTTTCGACAATAGTACGTTGGAGTGCGGATTGAGGTCTCACCCTAAGTAGTATGGGAGGGTGCTAGAACTAGGTTTCTGCACCTTAGAGATGTCTGATATGAGGTGATTGGTATGCTGTCCAACCTTCACACTTACTGCGGTACGCGCACCTGCGGGCACCCCATGCCCTGTGATATTGTCTTTGCGTAGTTCTAGCCGCAGCGCGACCCATGTTTTATACCCAAGTCTTCCTTAGTTAGGCTCTGTTAGCTTATTACTTAGATTATTTTCATATATAAGAATTTATACGAGTACTCATCAAGTGCGCGCAATAAATAAATAGAATAATAGTAATGCATAACATCAAAACATAGATTCAAGAACAGATGCACAGAGTAAAGTCCTCTTTATTAACTTTCAATTCCAATTACAGACCCGACTCCACCCTGCGCACTCAGCTGCAAGGGTCCGTGCACTTAGCTGCAGACTCTACTAGACCTCTGTGCACTCAGCTGCAGAGCCTCTTCCTACTACTATGACCCAATACACTTTAGATTCCACTTTACGCTCTAACCATGCCTTCGAATCTCTATCTATCCTTTGCTTTCTTTATACTTAGAGCCTTGCTCTATTTATACAATCCCATGGTCTGCAGACCATGGGTAGGCCGACATAAATTTACATTAAATTACAATATTTTAGGGCAGACTGTTATGAAACCAACTCAAGAAAAGATATAAAAGATAGATCAATGCCTTAGAATTCAACCTCTTCGAGGGGGCAATCTCCTTTACATTACATAAATGAAAAATTCTTGGATGATTCAAATGATAAAACCTCCTTTCTATATATAGGAGTCTAAGGAGTCACA
>APFE031616362.1:75361-106732 GCA_000404065.3 Pinus taeda
ACGAGGTGAAATGGTTTGATGTAGCTTTGAGGTTTGTCTATCTCAGCCTAGGTGAAATCTCAAGTGCTAACAGATCCCATGCCCAACAGGAATGCATGGGTGAAATATTTGACGCCCTCTATGACATTGTCTAGAAGGATTTAATCAGTGTGTTAAATTCATCGTCCTCAAGCCAGATTCTGTTAAATTTGAAGGGCATACCCGAGTGCATCTCCTCCCGCTTCCAAAATAACAATATGGGCATATGATCAGAGACATATATCTTAAGGACATCAGAATGGAGGAAGACCAATCTCTCTACAAGGTTTCCATGGACCAAAACCGATCAAGTCTCTTGCCAATATGTTGGTGGCCCGCTCAGACATTATGCCATGTGGGCACAATGGGAAGGCTTGATCAAATTCCCATCTGGTTGTTGTCACTGAAAAGAATTTTGAGTCTATCCCCAAGGGGATCCTTTCTACAATGTGAGACCCAACATTCCTCCAATGATACAGTGGCATTGAAATCTCCAGCAACAATAAGAGAGCATATCTTGAGTAGGTTTGAAGCATCTAAATGGTCCCAAAGTGTATTACAATCTCGGTAAGGGGCATACAAATTCAACATATGTAAATGACCAACAGGTCCCCAGAGATGTCCTAAGAGTAAAATACCTACAAAACATTTATATGCCTAGAAATATGACCAACGTGAATCCCATAAAGCCGCCAATCCACTAGATAGGCCCATAGAGTTGACTGCCACCATATGTCAGTCAGGGAGCATTTTCCGAAGTATTTAAGAACCCGATGAGAAGTCATCATAGTTTCTTGTAATAGAATAATGTAGGGACAATCAAAGGAGAAGAGATCTCTGAGGGAGAGGAATTTGTGCGAGTCCCCTAGACCCTGCAGATTTAGGGATAAACATAAAGTCATGATCCATGTTGCTCGGGTGCAACTTCTCTAAGTGATCACGGATCAACATAAGTGCAAATGGAATATCAATGAGGTTAGAGGATCTAGGGAAGGGGATGGGATTGATTTTTGGGCGTCCCAGGAAGTGTGGACTACCCTGCACCCCTCTACGACAGATAGTGATATTAAGGGCCGAGGTGGGGCTGATAGAAGGGGATAGATTTGTTTGTCCCTGATGGATGGACAGGGTATGTAGGTCGAGTGCAGGGTTTGCAAGGAGAAAGTCAATGTCGCTGCCCACCAAATTTTACGGAGAGGAGTTAGTCGAAGAATGTATAAGGGGAGAAAAATCAAAGCGCAGTCTGGGAGTGTGGGGAGATTTCTCTGAGTTATGTAGAATTGTAAGATGATTAGAAAGGACAAGAGACTGAGGGAGTATCAATGATACGGGTAGCGAGGATGATATGGAGCAAGGAAAAATGGGAGGAGAGGAGAAATGGGGAAAGAGGGAAGGTTCTAGAGGCGAGGAAGATACCGCAGTCTCAGGGAGACACAGATCTATCGTACCAATTGGTGAGGATCGAGGGGAGGAAGGTAAGGTGATGGGAAAGGAGGACATTAGGTACCCATTCATATGTTTATCAGGGGATGAGAGATTAGCACTGGGAGAGGTACCTGAAAGAGTAGATTGATGTATCTGAAAATTTTGAATAGCTCCACCATTTCCACGGGTACGTCGATCATCAACCTCCCGACTAGCACCACCCCTTCCACAAGCACACCCACCATCAACCTCCCTTCTATTGAGTCATCGAGGACAATGGGCCATGAGATGTCCAATCTCGTGGTAGATAAGACAACAAAATGGAATGCTCAAGTAATACAATCTATGATGGGTGTGGATCTGCTCCCAGGCCAAACCTATGTGTCCAAAGAATCACAATTCTACCAGGATCCCAGTGACTCTTTTGTCCCGAGCCCCTAAACACTTTGGATCAACATATATGAACCTTCCAATAGAATTTCCAATGTCTATCAAAACCCTTTTGGTCCAAAATTCAATGGGAAGCCCAGGAAGCTTCACCCAGATTAATTTTTTTCTAGGAGTGTCTCTCAGAGGATTGAAATAAATATACCATGGGTGGAGAGAAAGGAAATTGCATCCCCGAACCCATGGTATTTTGTGAATTTTCTCCAAATCCTCCTGATGCAGGAAGTGGAAACTATACCATGAGTTCATAAGCTGACTGACTGTAAGAGTGTAGCCAAGAAGCATTTCCCACTGAGCAGATACCCATTCCCGCATCTCTGCTTCCCAAAGGTATGAGAAATACCAACTTCCAACCAATGCACATTTTTGCAGACTAACCACTCGATCCAGAAGGATGTCATAACCAAAACTTAGAAGCTTCGTCTGAGGAGAAGTCCCAATCACCCTGCTTCGATGGTTTTCCTTAGCTGCCAAAGGAAAAGCATGATGCAATTCAGGGTGTGGATGAGTTGCATGTTGTACAAGTGGACAATTTGCATAAGGAGAATGAACATGGGTGTTATTCTCATCAGGATGGAGAGTAGTTGCATGGGCCAAAAATGACAATGGACATCGGGAGGGGGAATGTGCAATGGATCATTATGTGTCATGTGGGTCGTCAATATGGAGCCATGCAGGAGTGTCGATTCAGCAACAAGGGTGGCATGTATAAATGCCTCATGCTCCAATGTGTCAGATTTATATAAGCCTGACAGGTCCATAGGCCTAGGGCTAGTGGGGCACAAAAAGTGAAAGGACAAGTCTAGATCAAAGTGGCATGGAAGGTAACCAAAAGATCGAGTGTGAAGGGGAAGTAGGATAATGATACAGAGAAAATCAGGGGAATAGAGGCAAGTGGTAAAGGAGTTAGGTGAGAAAATCATAAAACAAGGCCTCATAAAGAAGACCGAAGTACCCTAAGTCCCATCGAGTGACAAATGTATAAAGAGAGATACCCACGGTCTAGAAGCCACCCCGCCGTCATTCCAAATCCCGAATTGGAAATTTAATGAAAGAAAAATGCAATGCCTAGTATTCCAACCAAGGCACCTGTAGAACCACATTGAAAAATAGAAGCCAACCACTAAGATCTTGTGGATAATATCAATACCAGTACAAGCCTCATAAATTGTGCCTCGTAGACAAACACCAACCTCATACAATTAATATCTAACCAATTTGAAAATTTTCGGGAACATAAATAAGTGGATTCTTCCGGTAAGGGACACTGGAAAAAGTGCACCACCCCAACAACCCAAAGAATTGCAGACCAAGAATGTGTATCAAAAACTACTAGTGCATGAATGTGGATGTAGCCAAACTATCATCCATCACAACAACAACTCAGATATGTCCACCATCTATTGCAACATCTAATCCCAAAATGTTTAAAAGGACAGGATATTGCAAAAAAGGAAATCCACTTCCTCAAGAGTATAGGATAATTAGTCATTTCTAGGCAGGTCCTAGGGTCAAGAACCGAATCAGGACTAGACACATTAAGAATGTTCGAAAATGTCTCAACTGGTTGCCAATGATATGATATAGAATGTATATAGCTTGTAGGAAAATGATAGCGATATGGAAGATTTTGGAAGAGAGGATGAAAAACATGACCGAGGATGATGCTTCAAAACCAATCTAAAGAAAGTTCAGAAGGAGACAAGGAGAAAAAGATGTATATGTTATTGACAACCTAAGATAATGGATCAATAGCAAATGTAAGGGAAAGGTTCTGGCTTCCAAAAACGAAACAGTTAAAACAAAAATAGTAAGCCATTTCCTTTCCAAACTAAACCACCAGTACCTCAGTAAGAGCTAGACATCAATAATGAATCCTATTCAGAAATCCTCTAGCAGCAGCCTCTTCCCGATCTCCAGTGAGCTTCCTTCTGCAATGGCCTTTTTCAGATTCGTCGAACCCTGCAATTCCAGCAGCGTCGTGGCCCACAACAGGAGTACTTGCACGAAAGTAGCTCGTCAAATAAAACACTTGTTCTCATTAACAATTTTACATATTTGATCACAATTCCTCTTCATCAGTTCATGAAATTTATTTTAATTGTAAATTTCCATAAAGAAATTTTAGAACACATATGTATTGTCTTTTGGATGGAAGTTTCAACGAGGATCAACGAGGGTGAAATATTGATATGAAAAACTTATGTGCATGGAGAAAAAGGTAAGTTGGCAGGGTAATTCTTACAAATTCACGTGCTTGGAACTCCAGTCGATTACGCATGTGCCTAAAGCTTTGCCAAAGTAAAATTATTTGTAATGACAAAAGAGAGCATGGATTTATGGTTTTCGATCAAGAAGATATTGCTCCTTCAATTTTCCCACCTTTGCCTCCATTCTTCCTCTTCCTCCGTTTTTAATTTTTCAATTCATTCCATGCAATGTGATGTGTTTTGTATGAAGTTTTATTCTCCCTCATTTTTCCTCATTTAGCGCGTTCTAATTTTTGATATGGATGCATCTCCTTGCCCCAAGTGGTATTAGGTGGTGCATACATCCTAATCGTAAGTCCACCCACACTAGGAAATTTACAATAATACAAAATAGAAAGACGGTTTCTTTAATCTTTGGGATTATGTTGTACTATTCAACAACCTCCCATTTATTGATTTAATAGTTAATATTCTATTGATAAATTGGGACCCTTTATAAATATTCTCCAAAAAACTTAGCACTTAAGCACTTCCTTTTTGAATTATTAGAAATAAATTTTTAAATAAACACAAGGTATCAAGCCAAAGTCCCTTTTGTGACTAGCTATTTTCACTTTATCACATATCACTAGATCATGTGTGTCATAGGTCAATTAACAATCGGGATCTGCAAATTGTAATAAGAGGGACCACCGTAATAGACTTATGGTATCATTAAACTTTTCATTAAAACTAAGTCTTAAAGTATTTCTTATAAAATAAAGTACTTATCGCAATCACATTGCGGCATTCACAAAAGTACAAACAAGCAAAACCTTTAATATATGTGAAGTGTGATATTGCGACATAATGAGCTGAACACTCATCACATCGTGGTGCTTACACAAAGGCCAATCTTATGAACCATGAAAGGTTTTGAAATGCGATATGACTGGGAATCGATGGAGGTATGTGATAATTGTTATAACTTAGGTTAGGTCTTGCCCATAGCAAAAGGTTACTTTATGCAATAAGTATTCATTCAAGCAAAATGTGCTCAAAACAATAAAAGGTACGTTACTCACATCACATCTTGCAAAATTCTAAATAACTTCAAAATAATGCATAATCGAAAGTGCGATGTTGTGATTTGTGATATTACAATAATCTTTATCGCAATTGCATAATCGACATTTCGCACTTTAAACTCATAAACTTGAAGTTTTTCTTACACATTTACGATGCGATGGCTTAAATGAATAATGAAGGAAATAATAAAATATCTTAGTGCGTATTTAATGAGTTTTGATGGCATTTATGTTCAAAACGACTCGACGTGATTTGAAATATTTCATCTGCATTTTTGAATAAAAGCTTCTTCCTTGTCACCTTTTGAAATTAACTGTTTCATCTACATTTTCACTGTCATTTTTGCTCTGTGTTTTTCCGATAATATCCATTGCTCAATTTCAGGAAACCTCCGAAGGAAACAACATTTGAAAATATGGCGAAGAAGGGAAAAGCTACTGCATCTAAGAAATATGACATGATACCACTCTTATCCAATACCACCTACATTAAAGATGAAGGAACCATATCACGGGAAGCTATGTATAACCTACTGGAAGAAGAGAACCCCAGGCCACTGGAAACGAAGGTAACAACGGATGCCAAAGAATCATTTGATGCTTGCTACTTTGAGGCAACATGTTCATTTTTACACAGAATCACTGCAAGACCTAAGATATTACCATACACAAATATGGTAAAATGGGTGATTTATAATGTGAATATCTCAAATAGAACTCTCAGGAATGCAAGAGTTGAGGTCATGGGGTCTTTCACACCAAAAAACTTGCGCCAAATGTACCATCTATGAGAACCTCAAAAGCTCTATGAAAACGATTTCCTTGAGGATTTTTCAAAAGAAAATGAGGACCCATTGGACGTTACATAGACCTGGAGGTCAAGCTCAGTCAAATTCAAATGGGAAAAATCTGGTATGTATCCAATTGCATCCCTCTCAATCCCACATAATTTCACAACTACGATTATGTGTAGATTATTTGGTAAATATGATAGTACCAAATTTTCTCTAGAATGACTTCCATTAATTGATGCAGTGGTTAACACAATGATTATGAACTCGAGTTAGATTTTATCAGACAATTTAGCTATGGCTATTAGGGAAAATAGGAAAAAATAGAAGTGTTTCCTCAAGAATTATTCTCCGCTTTATATGAGCGCTTATGTAATGGATGCCATTTGTTTTTTCTCTCAATTTCCAAACAATGGTTGGAAGTGGATTGTACAAAATCCTCTCCCCATCCATGTGTACCATAAAATCTTGTGGGAATCCCAATTCAATTCCCATTAAAAAAAAAATATGCCATGGTATTATGATGCCTATTTATAAAACCATTTTTGATAAAACGACCCCCATGATTTTCGAAGAAACCAAGATAGACATCTTTCCAGTTGCAATATGGTTTGGTGAAGAAACATTCACTTATGTCAGAGATTTTGGGAGGATTGCAGCTCGACATGTCCTCCCGTATTATGTTCCAAACAAGATATTAGCGAGAGAGGTAGCTTACTAGACAATAGGGGAGGGTTTAACCAAAGCCCCGAGGGAGTAGAAGAAATCCATTTGGTCAGCCTTCCCATTACAATGTGGCAGTTTCGCACTACGTGAATATGGGCATGTAGTAAAAGATATAGAGAATGCTATATCTCTAAAATTGGCCATAGTTCCATGGAGACAGTGTGACCCAAATAAAGATGCTAAAGACTTCACCACCATGTTTGAAGTCAAACAATTTACTCATGAAGAGAATCCATCTAATGACCTCTTTCAAGGAGCCAAATCATTTGCATAGCTCCTACATTTAGTATCATTGCAGTTAAGCCCAAATGATATTAATGCTTTTCATGTATATAGGAATAAATATTGTTAAAGGTCCCATTGGACCTATTACAAATTGAACCAATAAGAGAACTGACACCTAGCATGAGCCTGGAGGGAAGTTCAAAGAAAATTCTGATGAGGAAATGCAAGAGAAATCAAATCAATAGTTGGAACAATTAGAGCAACAATCTCAGAATGGAGAAGGGAGTCCTAAAAAAGATTCTGAGAAAGATACACAAGGAAATATTGAGGAAACATATGAACAAGCCTTGGCCAAGAAATAGACAGAGGTTGGCTCTACTTCATCTCAAACAGGGAAGATTCCAATCATTGACCTAGATAAGAAATGGTAGCAATTCAGTAAGAATATCCAAACAGGCACAAATATTGAGGAAACATTTGAATTTCAGACCCCCAAACAGACTCAACACAAAGCAAATCCAGAGACAACAGAACAAGGGGCTACAAACACTCAAGATATTGAGGTTATTCCGACTTTTCCCACTTTTGAAATTGTCTTGAAAATTGAAGAGATACCTCCACTTGACCTATTTTACAGCCCTACACATAAGGCTATAGTTAAAAGACAAAGAAAGAAGATGAAATTAGACACCACGACTGTTACAACTCTAGAAAATGAATCAATGGAATTTTTGTGGAAAGATACTCATGTTGACCCATCATAAAGCCTTACGAAGTTGTCACAGTTTGCAGGTGCCTATGCCACAACAACCATTGATAAAGCAATGGAAGTACTACTGTTGCTAAAAGAAAAAGAATAGAAAATTCTTCTGCTTGAATAACAATTAGAACAAGAGAAAACCAATCAGCAAGCAAAAGAATAGGTAGCTCAGATTCAAAGGGAATTCGAGAAAATGAGGTTGCAACATGAGGAAAGCATATCAGAAAAAGAATCACAAATTCGCCAAATGTAGGCCATGGTGGATATATTTAAAGATAACCCTCAAATGTATGAGTTCATCAAAGAAGCAATCAAGATAAATTCCCTATTAATACAACAAGAAGAGATGTTCTACCAAAAAATCTCATAGATCAATACTTAATGTGATACAAGTGATAAATTGACAGACCAAGTGTTTGATTTGAGGTTTGAATATGAAGAAATCCATAAAAAAAATTCGGAATTTATTACCTAGCATGAGTTTGATGAGGGAATAAATGTTGATCTACCAAAAATAGAAGAATCACACAAAGACATTCTATTTACAGATTGGGATACACGGTTAAATTGGACAGAAAGGGCGACAATGACAACAACAGGTGTAACAAGTAATATAATTGAGGTTGTAAATGAAAACCTCCACAGTGCCAACCTTGTCAAAGAGTGCATACCAGGGTCTCTCCCAAATATCAAACAACTGGAGCAACAATGGAAACAAACAATTCACACCAAAGAAGAAGCAATCAAACAACTGACCAAACTGAATTGGGAGACATACTGGCAGTGCTTAGTGAAACCACATAGCTAATGGATGACTATGTGATGATTAACTACCTCTACACAAAAAATAGTGCCAGCTCTGTTAGATGCCATATTTGTAGGACAATTAAAATCCACAATCGTCCAGCCACCTCAGCTCAAACCAATGATCGACATTTGCAATCTCAAAGATCAAGTTAGCCAACTAAGATAGTTCAAGTTGAAAGAAGCTTTTCATTAGTTTAATTCTATTTTTAGTTTTATTTTTTTCTTACTATGAGGAAGCTTGTTTGAAACCTCATCAAATTCTTTTTGTAATAATCTATTTTTGAGGCATGTATTATAGTATTTAAACCCCTCATACAGTTAGAGAGGGGTCAATAATTTTATCAAAAACACTTTTCAAGACATTACACTTCTGTATTTTTGGGAAGGTTTTGATGAAATTATTGGAACATGATTTATTTTTCTTTGAATATCAAATCATACTCTACTAAAATTACACTTATGTACTCTTAAAGTGTATTTGATTGGATGAAATTGGATCAATATTGTTGATCCCATGAGCAGGACCTTTCATATATGGTACTTTTATTGTATGATCGTGTTTTATTTATGCATTAGCAATACTCTTTCTTTGATTGTCTTATGTATGAAAATATGAGTTATATTTCTACATTATTGCACTTTTGTATGATGTTTTAGCTCTGATTCTGTATTGAATATGTGAACAATTATTATATGCAATAAAGTTTTCCCAATTGTTTTGTCTAACTATTTAGCCAAAATAATTATCATTAATGATTTCATTTCTTTTGGTAGTTGAATGATCTTTATTACCAATCGCTTTGAGACATCTTTGTAGATCGTATATCTTAGTTTATTCCTGGGTATATTTATAGTTACATAATGTTAAATTAAGATATATACATGTGTTTATTATTTAGATTAGATTATACTTAGTTGAATCATTCTTTGTTATATCTTATATCACCCCTACAACATTATCAAATCCATCCTCTTTGGGAAACTCATCCCATTATTCCTAGTTAGAGCCACTATACGAAACGGAAAAGGAGTTGCTTTTAAGGTCTAGACAGGGTGGTTATCCCCAATGTTGTCTCAGTGAATTTCGAGGCTTCAACAGTTTGGCGCTGGAAGGAGGGCCTGATTGTGAATGGAAAGTTGTTACACAGTAATTTGTCATTGACTCTGCATTCCCTGATCCTGGATACTGCCAGTCCATGTTACTGACATTTGTACTGTGTCATGTTGCCAATTATGTGTCATTAACTTCCTTGCAATCTCAGGAAGAGTGTCTCATTTAATTATCTCTTAAGAAGACAATTTTTACCTAAGTTTCTAGGTCGTTGTGAGTCATAAGTTATCCTCCTCGCGAAGATTGATAAGTTAACACTAGCCCTAGCGAAGTCTTCACTCTGTCTCTATGTTGCACCCACGACGAGCCAAATTTGGCAAGTTTTTCAACAACTCGTTGAAACTTCTAGATGAAATTGCTTCATGGGCGGTCCTAGGGTTGGTTGTTGGGTCAGTTGAGCTCGCCTTTCTCCTCTGGGATAGTTGTTCCACCTTTTGTGCAACCTCCCTAAGAGATAAGCTCTTCCTTCCTTCTCTTATGGGACCTCTCCCTCCTATAAATATCTCCTCCATGAATAACATCAGCTAGCTTGGATGTAATGGAATGATAGCTAGATGTAATTTGATAGTTTCAAGTTTCTAAGTGATGAGTAGAGGTAGAGAGTGTTATTGGAGTGTGGAAGTAGCCTCATTTATAATTTGATTTGAGAGATGCTTGAGTAGAGTTGGCTTGAGAGCTTTCTAGTATCAACCCTTTTGGACAGAAGAGAGAGTCATATGTTCCCTTGGGAGACAGTTCACAAGTAAATGCTTACAGAGACATACTGACAAGACCCTTCAAGGAGGCTTAAGATGTCAAGGCTCGGTTGTAAGTTTTGCTTTGATTTATATTAATACAAATCAATAGATTGTTTCCTATATCGTGTGTTAAATTATATGTCAATAGCTTGAGGTTCCTTGACTCTTCAAGTAGATTGTTTGGTTGTTTTCTATTTGTGTTTGTGGTGTTTCCCTGCATGTTGTTTTCATGTATGAGAAACTAGAAGAACAGGAGCTAGAACAACACGACAAGGACTTCATCAAACGTCGGATTGAAGGTAGGCCTTCAAAACACCAACTTTCTAACAAAATTTTCTTTGGTATTGTCTGTGCAGTGACTAGACCCACTCTAGGGCTAGAAGGGTTTCCTCTGTCTGAAGAGGGAACTTACCTGTGTCACACAAGCAAATCTAATTCAGAAAGTCGTCTAAGAGTAAAATTCACTCACCATTACCTCTCACTTCTTAGTCACATTACAAATCCCCAAATCCTAAATGAGAAGTTGTGAATAAATCTTTACAATCCACTAATGTTTTTCCAAGGAAATAAGATCAACCTTCTTTTGCAAAAACTCTCAAAGTTTAGTCTTTAATTCACAAGTTACAAGGGATTTCTCTGTCTCAAGAAGAATTTGAATTATCTCAAGCCAATATTTCTTCTCATTTTCCTTCCTCTTGAAGGCTAACTAGATCACAAAGTGAAAAATTTGGAATTCCTCCATTTGAATTTCCTCTACCTCCTCCTCGAAGGAAAACTAAGAAATTAGACTCTAGAACTCTTAGTGAGATTCTTTCATCATCACCACAAACATCCTCATTCATTTCATCATCTTCATCACAAACTCAATAATCCACCTCACCATCTCATATCGTGATTTACATAGGTACAGGACCACAATCCTTCTCTACCCAATCACCTTCAAACATTGGTACATCTTATTCCACACAGATACCCATAATGGCTCAAACACCATGGAAAAATCCAGGAGTTGTTAAAATGGTAGGAACATTGCATCCATTACCTTCTCACCCATTGAAATGGTTGCCAAAATTCAATCCTGATGATGGCCTTCTTGCCGAGGAACACATAAATAACTTTATGTTGTCCATAAATCTAAATGGAGTTGTAGAAGAAGACGTATTTGTACAATTATTCCCTTATAATTTTCATGGATCAGCAGGATCCTGGTACTTTTCATTACCATCTAGTTCTATTGATAGTTGGAAAGCATTTCAAGAACCGTTCTTAACCAAGTTTGGAGATGACCATTCAACTACTACTCTTCTTAATGATCTTTCCAACCTAAAGGCTGAATCTAAAGAGCCGACTAAGGAACTTAATTCATATTTTAAAAAATTGTTAAACAAAATTCAAAATGAATGGTACATTTCTTCTCTTCCCTCGAATGCAACTATTTTTGTAGACAGAGATGCCAAACCAACTTTGGTAGAAAACATGAAAGAAGCCATAGTTGTGGAAAAACACATTTTAGCTTTAGAAAAGAAGAATTCATTAGAAGAAACAAAATCCAAGAAGGTCACTTTCAAGGATGAATCCAAGAAGAAAGCACCTAAAGATCCTTCCGATATTGAAGGTCTGCAAAAGGTACTTAAACCATGTCCAATGAAATGGTCGACATTAAAAAGTAGGTAGCTGAGACTTCTTCTAAGAAATCTTTTAAAACTTACAAAAGAAACCCCCCCTCTGATCCTAAACCTCCAAATACAATATAAAATAATGAATCAGATGTGGATGAAGAAGAAGTGTTGATAGCTGAAGAACAAATTGATGATGAAGAGATAGTTGAAGTACAAGGAATGTGGGATTTCATTCTTCCTTTTTCAGATAATGAAGAATCAGAAGAAGCATTATCTATTGCTACTAGAAGCAAGAGCACTATTGATTTTCCACAAAAAAAAATAAAAATCAAAAACATAAATTGTCAACTCCTGCTCTCAAAGATAAAGCAATTGTTAAGAAATATTCTCCCAAATCCACTCAGATGACTCCTCCTCAATCCAATTCTTCACCTCCAACTAATACCTTGCTAGTATCTGATGAGATGGAATGCAACATCGTCAAAGACATGAAGAAGACTAGAGCTAATATCATGTTCCATAAGCTTAGCAAGCTAAAACATCAACAAAAGCTATTTCTCAAAGAATTAAAAGCAGTCCCCACTTCTCCTCTTCCCATTGATGTAATTTCTCAAGCTGCTCAAGAAATGGGTAGGCCTCCAAGTACTTCATGAAACAAAATGAGTTCAACTGATGTTGCTTTAATAGGTGGTAGATCTAAATCCCATACACCTCCTTTTCTTTTGACTTTTGAAGTCTTCAATAAGAATTTGCACAATTGTTTAGTAGACTCTGGAGCCTCGTCCAACATTTTACCAAAAAGTGTTTGTGCAAAATTGAATGTGGAACCCCAAAAATCTATTGTTCGCATAGTACAGTTAGATAGATCTCAAGTTGAATTCATAGGAGAAATCAATCAGGTTACCATTAGACTCTCATCGAACCCGAAAGTATGTCAAGTGATTAACGTTCTTGTGGTCAATATTCCTGAATTCTACAGTTTGATCCTTAGTAGGAATTGGTCTGAAAATATTCATGGCTATTTCACAATGGACTGGTCCCATATGTGGTTTCCATATAATGGTAAGCCAAATCAATAAGGGTCGGTTGTGAGAAACATTTAATGTATATCGTCACAAAACTAGAAGGAGAAAATGAGCTCATCGCATATAGTAGTAATATCATTGGAAATTATTCAGCTGAATCATTTTTGAACAATTTTAATGCCCATACATGACCCTTTCTGGAAAATTTTGTAATATCACAAATCAAAAAATTATTCTCAAGCAGATTCTTCTAAATGTATCAATTTTGTAGATAAACCTGTAGTCAATTCTTTATTTTGGAAATTATTTTTTGGTTGATCTAAATCTAATGATGGAGTTGGGGCAGGTTTCATATTGGTTAGCCTCAAAGGAGAAAAAACTATGATGGCATGTAGACTTGAATTTTAATGCACAAATAATACTGTAGAATATGAAGAATTAGTTCAAGGGTTGTATAAAGCCATTGGCCTTGATATCAAATACCTTCAAGTATTTGGAGATTTGGAAAATATAATCAAGCAAGTGAGAAATACTATTCACTGTCTTTCTGGACATTTGAAGCATTATCAATCATTATTCCAGGACCTCACCTCACATTTCCTAATATTTAACATTTCCCCAATTCCAAGACTTCAAATGCAAGTACCGATCTTTTGGTTAATGTTTCATCCAAGCTCATACCACCACGACATTATCGTCCTAATCGATTTTCTATAGAGTTAATTTTTAGGCCTTCTATTCTCGATAACATCACCAATTGGTGAGTTTTTAATAATGATCCATATATTATAATTTTTCTAACATCCGAAGGCTCTTATGATGACCAAATAATAGACGAAGATTAACAAGATAGCCAACTTAAGCAAGAAACAAGTGTAAATCCCATACCTAAATCTATGGTTAAGTTGGAAGATGTGTATGATCTTAAGGACAGATTCAAGAAACCTGCTAACTCGAAGCTTCAAAGTTCAACTTTGAGGTTTGAGTTAGTTAATCTTGGCACTGACCTTAAACCTCAAAATATTAATTTGGGTCTTAGCCTTAGACCTGATGAAAGATTAGCTTTTATTCATTTGTTAAAGAGATACAAAAATGTTTTTGCTTGGAATTATGAAGATATTAATACATATGATACTTCCATTATTCAACATACCATTCTTATGATATCCGACGAAAATCTTGTACAACAGAACTTGAGAAAGATTACCCAAACTTAGAAAATCAAATCAAATCTGAATTGAATAAACTTCTCAAAGCCAAAATAATTTTTCCTGTCAGACATTCAAGGTGGGTTTCTAACCTAGTTCCAGTCATGAAAAAGAATGGTGATATTCGAATTTGTATAGAATTTTACAATCTCAACAAAGCTTGTTAGAAGGACAACTTTCCATTGCCTCCTATGGAACAAATACTGCAATTAGTTGCAGGCTCAGAGTTAATGTCTTTTCTGGATGGATTTTCAGGTTATAATCATATTCTCATACATCTAGATGATTGACTAAAGACACATTTAGAACTAAATGGGGAACATACGCTTACCAAAAGATGCCATTTGGATTAATCAATGTTGGTGCAACATTTCAGAGAGCCATGGATATAGATTTCAAAGGTTTGGTGAATAAAACAGTGGTAATCTATTTAGATGATATAACCGTGTATTCAAAAAAGTGCAGTAATCATTTAAAGGACTTAAAACAAATCTTTGAACATTGTCAGAGATATGGAATTTCTCTAAATCCAAAGAAACCTTTCTTTGCTTTAAGTGAAGGTAAGATTCTTGGGTTTATTGTATCTAAAGATGGCATTCACATAGATCCTGATAGGATAAGAGAAATTTATGAAATCTCTTTACCTCATAACAAAAAATCCATGCAATTTTTCCTAGGTTAGATAGATTTTGTCAGAAGATTTGTCCTTGTCTTTGTCTTTTCACGAATTGTTTTACCCCTCCAATCTATGATCAATAAAAATTATGTTTTTAAATGGGGACACACTAAGTATGAAGTTTTCAATATTATCAAACAAGAAATTATAAATGCTCCCTCTTTAGCAACTCCGAATTTTTCTAATCATTTTATTTTATATACTTTTTCTTCCGAAACATCATATGCAGTTATATTGGCACAGGTCAATGATGAAAAAGTCAAAGCACTAATTTTTTTTTTTAGCTCCAATTTGTTGGGTGTTGAATTGAACTACTCAGATGTTGAAAGATAGGCTTTTGTTGTTTTCAAATTAATAAAACATTTTAGACCCTTTCTTCTTAAAACTCACACTAAAATAATAGTTCCATTCTCATCAGTGAAAAATTTATTAATGCAAAAAGAATTAGGCGAGAAACAGAAAATTGGGTAACAACACTGCAAGAATATGACATTGAGATTAGACCAGCTAAAATTGTCAAAGGTCAAGGTTTTTGCAGAATGTTAGCTGGAGCAACCAACCTACTAGCACCAAAAGATTCAGGTGATGATAGACAAATATGTGAGGTAAGCCTCAACAATATTGAATCTAAATATGTTGATATAATCTTTTATTTGAAGAATGAAGATGACCCAATGTAGCTCAGTTACAAAAGAAAAAGGGTTTTGAGATTAAAAGCTAAGCAATATGAAATCATCAATGATGTTTTGTTTATGAATAGTTATGATCTTGTTTTACTTGGGTGCCTTGAAAAATCTGAGGCATAAAAGGTCTTGTAGGAACTCCATGATGGACCAGTTGGTGGAAATTTTGGAGGAGATAGAATAGCACATAAAATCCTGCATGTTGTCCATTATTGGCCGAACTTATTCAAAGATGCACACGAATATGGAAGGAAGTGAAAAAATTGTCAAACAACTATTGGAAGACAAAGGAAACCTTCATTACCATTAAAGTTGATCAACATTGAAAAACCATTTGAGCAATGGGGACTGGACATAATAGGTGAGATTGTTCCTCACTCTTCTAAGAAGCATAGATATATCCTTACAAAAATTGATTACTTCATTAGGCGGGTGGAAGAACTTCTACTCAAGGTAGCCAATTTTGAACACATCATTGAACTTATTGATCAATTTATTATTACCAGATTTGGCCTGCCAACTATCTTCATGTTTGAAAATGCGTCCTATTCCACAGGTAATGCTATGACAAAAGTTTCTCTTAAAAGAGGTTCCAAACTTAAATATTCTGCTAATTATTATCCTTAGGGAAATGGTTTAGCTGAATCAAAGAATACAAATCTCATAACGATCATCAAATGAACTATTGATCACAGTGAGAAAAATTGGCATAAATATTTAAGATTTTCTCTATGGGCAAATCGAATAACACAAAAGGCCTCAATAGGAACTTCTTTTAATTTGGTCTATGGGAAATAGGTTGTACTTCCTTCAAATGTGGTTATTCCCTCTTTAGCCCTGGTTTAATTTATTGAAGAAACTCCTTCCTCTTCTATGCAATTAAGACAATCACAAATCCTCAAACTCGAAGAAGAAAGAGATAAAACCAAGACCACACATGCACATCATCAACAGTTAGTCAAATCTTCATTTGATGCAAATTCTGTAAGTCTTAAATCTTTTCAACTCAAAGACATTGTATTGAAGTGGGATAAAGCACACGAGGAAAAAGATAAGCATACCATATTCCAAAGAATGTGGCTTGGCCCATTTCATATTGCAGATCAAATTGGCCCATCAACGTTTCTATTGCAAGATTTATCAGGTAAGAGATATTCTGTCTATCAATGGGAAAATTTTGAAGAAATATTTTTCATAGAAGATAACCTCTTCTATCCCTTGTACACTACTGCCTTTACTTTTCTTAGGAAAATAAAAGTTAAATAGTATTTACTTTTGGCCTTACAATAAAAAATCTCTTTAGGTATTTTGAGTTTTTGCTTGTATAAGTAGAGATTGTTAAGAAGATAATTATGACATTTGAAAATATTCCAAGTTCTATTTCTCTGAAATTTTGGTATGTTTTCACCAAAATTATTTGTTCTTTGTGAAACCCCAACTTTATAAAGAGACCTTTGTTCTATTATCAGTCAAGAAAAGTATCTTTAACAAAGCAAAGACTCTCTGTAGATAAACACCTTCAACTCTATAATTGTCATCCATAAACTTTTAAGGAGTCAATGATTCTCCCCATCTAGTAAACTTTTCTATTTTTAGAGTGTAATTCTAAAAATATACTAAAACGTAAAAGATAAGAGGTCTCATTACGAGTCGGCTTACCATGTTCATAGGGAAATAATAAACTGACATTAACAATATTGCATATCAAAACAGGGTAATGGCTTGAGATTATTTTAATCAAAAGATATGGGGTCTTATCACGAGCCAACTTGTTCAGTTGAATTACAACTAGTGAATTGCATTGTCTCTTTTGGCCACCAAACCAAAGCAATAACTTTTAAGTAGAGAAAGGAAAATTTTTAGAAGAAAAATAAACTGTTTAAAAAAGAAAGAGAAGAGAATAAGTATAGGAGTCTGAATTTATCTCTAAAAATTGCATTCTTATCTGGATGAGATACTGAATCATTGATGGTTAAAAGGTAACCCTGTCGAGGCTATGGACACCTGCTAGCAGTAGAGGCTCTACTTGTGACAAATGAGTACATATAAAAGCTAATTTGCAAGAGCCCCCTACTTTATCTTTAAACCAAGTAAAGACTGATATAGACAAAGGAATTTTCATTTTAAAAAGGATATCAAGTGGATGATAATTAGGTGAGTTTTGTTTTCTTATTCATAGAAATGTTAATTATCTTAAATTTCATGTAATTCCTATTTTCTTAACTCTATTTATTTTGGAAGTTTTAGAAGTTTCAAAAAACTATCAGAGATAATTGGTTCTTCCAGTGAATCACCGATTGTTATACTATTCAAACCCCCCCCCATTTATTGATTTAATAGCTAATATTATATTGCTAAATAGGGACCCTTTCTAAATATTCTCCAAAAAACTTAGCACTTATGTGCTTCGTTTTTGAATTATTAGAAATAAATTTTTAAATAAACATAAGGTATCAAGCCAAAGTCCCTTTGTGACTAGCTATTTTCACTTTATCGCATATCGCTGGATCATGTGTGTCACAAGTTAATTAATAATCCAGATTTGTGGATTGTGATAAGAGGGACCACCGTAATAGACCTATGGTATCATTAAACTTTTTATTAAAACTAAGGCTTAAAGTATTTCTTATAAAATAAAGTACTTATCGTAATCATATTGCGGCATTCACAAAAACACAAACAAGCAAAACCTTTAATATACGCAAAGTGTGATATTGCAATATAATGAGCCGAACACTCATCACATCGCGGAACTTACACAAAGTCCAATCTTGTGAACCATGAAAGGTTGTGAAATGTGATATGATTGGGACCCGATGGAGGTATGCGATAATTGTTATAACTTAGGTTAGGTTTGGCACATAGTAAAAGTTACTTTATGCAATAGTTATTCATTCAAGCATAATATGCTCAAAACGATAAAAGGTACGTTGCTCACATTGCATCTCGCAAAATTCTAAAGAACTTCGAAATAATGGATAACCAAAAGTGTGATGTTGTGATTTGCGATATTGCGATAATCTTTATCGCAATTTCATAATCGGAATTTCACACTTTAAACTCATCAACTTGAAGTTTTTCTTACACATTTGTGATGCAATGACTTAAATTAATAAGGAAGGAAATAATAAAAGATCTTAGTGCATATTTAATGACTTTTAATCGCATTTATGTTCAAAACAACTCGATGTGATTTGATATCTTTCATCTGCATTTTCGAATAAAATCTTCTTCCTTGTCACCTTTCAGAATTAATTGTTTCATCTACATTTTCACTATCATTTTCGCTCTTTTTTTTTTTCTGATAATATCCATTGCTCAATTTAAGGAAACCTCCGAAGGAAACAACGTTTGAAAATATGGTGAAGAAAGGAAAAGCTACTGTATCTGATAAATCTAACATGATACCACCTGCAACAAAGACGTGGGAACCACATCATGGGAAGCTATGTATAACCTACTGGAAGAAGAGAAACCCAGGCCACTGGAAACGAAGGCAATAGTTGATGCCGAAGAATCATCTTACACTTCCTATTTTGAGGCAACATGTTCGTTTTTACATAGAATAGCTGTAAGACCTAAGATATTACCATACACAGATATGGTAAAATGGGTGATTGATAATGTGAATATCTCAGACAGAACTTTTAGGAATGCAATACATGAGGTCATGGGGTCTTTCACACCAAACAACTTGCACCAAATGTACCATCTACCAGAGCCTCAAAAGCTCTATGACAAATATTTCCTTAAGCATTTTGCCAAAGAAAAAGAGGACTCATTGGATGATACACAAACTTGGTGATCAGGCTCATGCAAATTCAAACAGGAAAAATCTATTATATATCCAATTTCATCCCTCTTAGCCCCACATAATTTCACAGCTGCGATGATGTGTAGATTATTTGGTAAATCTGATAGTACCAAATTTTCTATAGAATGGCTTCCATTAATTGATGCAGCGGTTAACATAATGATTATGAACTAGAGTCAGATTTTATCAGACAATTTAGCTATGGCAATTAGGGAATATAAGAAAAAGCGAAGTGTTTCCTCAAGAATTATTCCCCCTTTTTATATGAGTGCTTATTTAATAGACGTGATTTGTTTTTGCTCTCAATTTACAAACATGGGTTAGAAGTGGACTATACGGAACCCTCTCCCCATCCATCTGTACCATAAAATCTTGTGGGAATCCCAATTCAATTCCCATTTTTACAAAATCTTCCATAGTATTATGCTGCCTATTTATAAAACTATTTTTGATAAAACGACTTCGAGGCTTTCTGAAGAAGCCAAGATAGAAATCTTTCCAATCTTAAGATGGTTTGATGAAGAAACATTTACTTATGTCAGCGTTTTTGGGAGCATTACAGCTCGACATGCCCTCCTGTATTATGTTCTAGGCAAGCTACTATCCAGAGAGATAGCTTACCAAACAACAAGGGGGTTTAACCAAAGCCTCGAGGGAGCAGAAAAAAGCCATTTGGCCAGCCTTCCCATTACAATGTGGCACTTTCGCACTACTTGACTATGGGCACACAATAAATGAAGTAGAAAATATTATATCTCTAAAATCATCCACAGTTCCAAGGCGACAATATGACCCAAATCAGGTTGCTAAAGACTTCACCACCATGGTTAAAGTCAAACAATTTACTCATGAAGAGGATCCATTTGATGACCTCTTTCAAGGAGCTGAATAATTTGCACAGGTCCTACATTTAGCATCATTACAGTTAATACCATATGATATTAATGCTTTTCATGTATATAGGAATAAAATATTGTTAAAGGTCCCATTGGACCAATTACAAAGTGAACCAATAACAGAACCAAATCCTAGCATGAACTTGGAGGGAAGTTAAAAGGAAAATTCTGATGAGGAAATTCAGGAGAAATAAATTCACAAGTCAAAATAGTGAGAGCAACAATCTCAGAATGGAGAAGGGAGTCCTAAAAAATATTCTAAGAAAGATACAGAAGGAAATACTGAGGAAATGACCGAACATGCCTTAGCCAAGAAATAGATAGAGGTCGGCTCCACTTTAGCTCAAACAGGGAAGATTCTAGTCATTGACCTAGACAAGGAATGGGAGAAATTCAATAAGAAGCTTCAAATAGGCACAAATATTGTGGAAACATTTGAATTTCAAACCCCCAAAAAGACTCAAAATAAAGCAAATCCAAAGACAACAGAGAAAGGGGCTACAAACACTCAAGATATTGAGGTTATTCTGTCTTTTCCCACTTCTGAATTTGTCTTGAAAATTGAAGAGATACCTCCATGCGACATATTTTATAGCCCTTCACAGAAGGTTGTAGTTAAAAGACAAAGAAAGAAAAGGAAATTAGACACCACAGATGTTGCAACTCTAGAAAATGAATCAATGGAAGTTGTGTGGAAAGGTACTCTTGTTGAACCGTCAAAAAACCTTATGAAATTGTCACATTTTCAGGTGCCTATGCAACAACGACCATTGATAAAGAAATGGAAGTCTGACTGCTGCTAAAAAAAAAGAACGAAGAATTATTCTGCTTTAACAACAATCAAAACAAGAGAAAACCAATCAGCAAGAAGAACAACATGTAGCTCAGCTTCAAAGGGAATTCGAGCAAATGAGGTTACAACACCAGGTAAACATATCAGAAAAGGACTCGCATATTCGCCAAATGGAGGCCATGGTGAATACATTTAAAGATAACCCTCAAAAATACGAGTTCATCAAAGAAGAAATCAAGCTAAATTCCTTATTAATACAACAAGAAGAGATGTTCTGCCAAAAAATCTCACAGATCAATCCTTACTGTGAGACAAGTGATAAATTGACAAACCAAGTGATTGATCTGAGGTTTGAATATGAAGAAATCCATAAAAAGATTTCTAAATTTATTAACTGCCAGGAGTCTGATGAGGGAAGAAAGGTTGATCCACCAAAAATAGAAGAATCCCACAAAGACATTCTATTTACAGATTGGGATACAAAGTTAAAACAGGCAGAAAGGGCGCCAACGAAAGCAGTAGGTGCATCAAGAAGTATAATTGAGGTCGTTAATGAAAAACTCCATAGTGCCAACCTTGTCAAAGAGTGCATACCAAGGTCTCTCCCAAATATCAAACAATTGGAACAAAAATGGAAACAAATAGCTCAGACCAAAGAAGAAGCAATCAAACAACTGACCAAACTGGATTGGGAGACATACTAGAAGTATTTGGTAAAACCACATAGCTAGTGGATGACTCTGCGATGTTTAACTACCTCTGCACAAGAAATGGCGTCAGCTCTGTCAAATGCCATATTTGTACGACATTTAAAATCCATGATTGGCTAGCCACCTCATTTCAAACCAATGATCGACATTTGCAATCTCAAAGATCAAGTTAGCCAACTAAGATAGTTCAAGTTGAAAGAAGCTTGTCATTAGTTTAATTCTATTTTTAGTTTTATTTTTGCTTACTTTGAGGAAGGTTGTTTGAAACCTCCTTAGGTTTTTTTTGTAATAATCTATTTTTGAGGCATGCATTATAGTATTTAAACCCCTCTCAGGCATTTAGAGAGGGGTACAAAATTTTATTTAAAACACTTTTCATGACATTACACTTGTATATTCTTGGGAAGTTTTTGATGAAATTATTGGAATGTGATTTATTTTTCTTTGAATAACAAAGCATACTCTACTGAAATTACACTTTTGTACTCTTAGAGTGTATTTGATTGGATGAAATTGGATCAATATTGTTAAGCCCATGAGAAGGACCTTTCATATATGGTACTTTTATCATATGATCATGTGTTATTTATGCATTAGCAATACTCTTTCTTTGATTGTCTTATATATGAAAATTTTAGTTATAGTTCTACATTATTGCACTTTTGTAGGATGTTTTAGCTCTAATTCTATAGTGAATACATGAACAATTATTATATGCGATAAAGTTTTCTCAATTGTTTTGTCTAACCATTTAGCCAAATAATTATCATCAACGATTTCATTTCTTTTGGTAGTTGAATGATCTTTATTACCAATTGCTTTGAGACATCTCTGTAGATCGCATATCGTAGTTTATTCCTGGGTATATTTATAGTTAGATAATGTTAGATTAGGATATATGCATGTGTTTATTATTTAGATTAGATTATACTTAGTTGAATCATTCTCTGTTATATCTTATATCACCCCAACAACATTATCAAATCAATTCTCTTTGGGAAACTAGTCCATTATCCCTAGTCAGAGACACAATACCAAACAGAAAAGGAGCCATTTTTAAGGTCCGAGTTGGGTGGTTGTCCCTCATGTTGTCACAGTGAATTTCGAGTCTTCAACAGATTCACAAAAGAGTTGTAAAATCATATAATATATGATAATGCAAAATAGAAAGAGTGTTTGTGATGAAAAATGGGAAGATATTTTTTTAATTCTTGGGATCAAGAAGATGGGAGTAATGTAACGTTATAGAATAGATATTTTAAATAGAATTTTAAATTTTGGAGATTTGGTTTAATGATAAATGTTAATAAGATTTAGATGTATTTATTTTTTAATATTTGAATAATGAGATAGTAAGGTAAGAGATTTCATATAGCATTAGAGTTGGATATGGGGTACATAATAATTTCTTTTTTCATTAAGCAAGTATTTTAACAAAAAGAACAATATGTCAAGATGAGGGGCAAGTTCAACTAGTTGTATTTATTTCGTTGGGCATTTGGCTAGATATGTGATAGCAAGTGCTCAGTTTAAATCCCACTATGTTTCATGTATTATTTTATGTCAATGAGTTTATTATGGATGCCGTCCATGAATGTGGGGAAGCATCCTTTAAGTTTCTTACCTAGTTTTTCCTTGAAAAAAGAAAAGGACAACATGTCCTTAATATTAATAATAAACCAAGATCATAACATGTGAGGATCTCTAAGTACGAAATAATATCTACCACAAATCTCATAACAGGTCGAACAAGAGACAATAAAATTTCAAACAATTTCAAGGTTCCTATTCAATAACTTTCATATACATTAGTCATGATGTATTGATGATCAATCTGCATTCTTAATTTGCAACAAAAAACCCTAGATTGCACACAATGAAACTAAATGTTGTGGAAGTTGCTCAAGACAATTCAGGGTTTGTTGCAGGGAAAATTTTAAGGATGGAAATTTATCTTAAAGTTTAAAAACCTTGGTGAACCCCACTAGTCCATAATACGAAATATATAAAATGTTTGGAGATATTTTTGTAAAAATATTCAAATTTAAAATATTTTTTATAGTCTATATATAATGTTTTGGCACTTTTTAGGGTAAAATAATTTCATTCTATAAAATTTGGGTGAATCATTTTTACAAAAAAAATGTAAATTAGCGAACCTTTTTTTGGAAAAGTATAGAAAATTAGCCCATGGGTGAATATTAGCCCCTAAAATTTTCCCTGGTTTGTTGTCATCACATTGAACTTGAGGGCACTAAGCTTGCAGAAAAATAAGACCATTACAATAAATGCCAAGTGGGAGAGCTAAGGCCCTTGAGAATATTAAACACCCTAATAATTTTGATAGAGATAGAGGGTTGTAGATAAGGGTTACTTGGATTCCCTTAATCCACCAACAAAGAGATCAACTTTAGTAAAGCCAACATGAGAAAGAACTAGGATATCAAGGATTTTGTTCCTAGACTAAATTAGTCATTCACGTTAGTCATTTTCAGTTGTATTACTTATCAGCTAGTCATATATTTTAACCCGAGACTAAATTAGTCATTTTTAGTGGGGTTGCTTAAGGTTTATCATTTTTTTGTAGTATTTCACTTAGAAAATCTATGGAGACAAACTTTTTTAGTCACCTAGTCACTAATTTCCCATCTTCTACTAATGGTTGTTAGTATAAAACAAACCATGCAACCCATTCTTTTTAGTGAGAAAAATTATGTCATGTCTAAAAAGACAAACTATATAATCCATTTACTTGGTGGTATAATGCAACCCATCCTTTTTAATGAGGACAATTATCATGTTTAGAAAATGAAAAATGTACAATCCATCTACTTGATGGAATAATATGAATCATACAACCTATCACTAAAATTGGTGGTATAATGAAAACAATGTAACCTATCCTTTTTATTTGGTGGTATAATACAAACCATACAACCTCATGAGGACAATTATGTCATGTCTAAAAATGACAAATCATATAATCCATTTACTTGGTGTTACACAATAAATCATACAACTCATCATTTTCAGTGAGGATAGTTATGTAATTGTTAAAACATTCAATTATTACAATATAGATTATAAATTATCCTTTTTAGGATATTTAAGTCATTGTTTTTGTCATTACTACCTTGTTGATTTTCTAAGTGCAATAGAAACTAGCACAATATTTCTAAAATAACTAATAATTACTTTTAATGGATCTTATTTTAAATCATTCCAATGTATCATTCAACAATTATACTTCATAAATTCAACCATAAAAGAACAATAGAATAGTGGAGATCACAATGCACAAGAGAAGACAAGATTTACCCTAGGAAAACCCACTAAGGGGAAAATCCTAGTAACCTTTTTAATAGAGAAATTATTATATTCAACAAGAGACACACCTAGACCTATGGTCAAACCTAGTTAACCCCTCCAATTCAAGCCTCCTAACATGATCCAAAACTTTTCTTTTCCTAACCTGAACCAAAATTTTAGCCCTCCTACAACTACCAGAATCCCATAATTTTGGCCCCCAGTAACTGCCCAAAAATTTCAACCCTTGCAACAAAAACTACCCAGAAATATGCAAACTATAGAGAGAGAGATAAAATTCATCATTTTCATCCTCTTTGTCCTTCTTGATCTTTGCTAGGATGACCATAAATTATCTTCTTGAGATAGTGCAAACTGGTGTTGAGAAAATCCAGTCGAGCTACATTTATATAGTGATTTGTTGGGTTGAGGTGTGTCCTTTTTCTGAACTGACTTGACAAACTTGGAACGAAAACTTTTAATTTCAAAATTCAAATTTTCTTATTTTAAAAGTCACAAGGGGACTTTGACTCAAAATATATTTTCTTTTGACTCTAGCATTTAAAATATGTTTTAAAATAATCAATAAAAATACATCAAGTGGTCAAATATACATTATGAAGACTGACCATAGTTACAAAATTCAAAGCTCCCTCTTAACTAGGGAGGTATTCATAATGACTGCCATATATGTCCTCAAGTTGACAAATTTCTCTAAGAAAAAGTTATATCAAATCATCATCAACATCATCATCCACCATCAGCATTTTCTAGTGGCCATATTCAGGGTGGTACTAAACCCATGGCTTATCATTAACATATCAAGACTCGCTCCTCTAGAGTGATTGGTCCTCAAATATAGGACTCATTCTTCCATAATGATCGGTCCTCAAATCCAAAAGCCTCTCACTAGGCTAAAATGTTGATATGCCAACACAACTAGCAAGCACTCATTCACACTTCTTGGTGAGCACTCTGGGCCAAGACCTCACTCCACCCCTCCTTGGTTAGTGATCAGGTCTAGATGTTGAAGGGACCTCACACCACCCTTTCCTAGTGAGTGATTGAGTTTAAATGCTAAAATACCTTATTACATCCTTCCCTTGTGTGTGATTAGGTCCAAATACTGAAATACCTCAGTACACCCTTCCCTAGTGTGTGATTGGGTCCAAATACTTAAAGACCTTATTACACCCTCCCTTGGTGTGTGATCGGGTCTAGACCTTACTAAACCCTTCACGGTGAATAATAAAGTCTTATCACGTAGAGGCACCCACTCAACCCTTCATGGTGAATAATCGAGTCTCCTCGCAGAGAGGCACTCACTCAACCCTTCCTGGTGAGCACTTTGGGCCTCTTATTCCATTGTCCCCATCAAAAGAATGTCCATCCATGCAAGTATCAAATCAACACTCCCTCTCAATGAGAGGGGTAATCTCCATAAGCCGCAACTTGTCTTTGAATTACACAAACTTTTCTCTAGGAAATGGCTTCATCAAAACATCAGTTGTATATTCATCAGTTGAGATGTAATTGAGCCTTATTTCTCTCCTCTATACCATGTCACAAATGTAGTGGCACTTAATTTCAATATGCTTCGACCTGTCATGGAACACATAATTCTCTGAAAGCTTCACACAAATTTGATTATCATAATATAGCATAGTCGGTTCCAGCTCTTGGTTGAACATTTATACAAATAAATTTGAAAGCCACACTGCTTCAATACATGCTTCATTAGCTACAATATATTCTACTTATGCAGTGTCAAGTGTGTTGGACATACTAAGGGGGGTGAATCAATATTTATTTTCAATTGTTATTTTTACCAGTTAGATTCTTCACAATTTAATCAGAGAAATGTAGAATAATAATTTTATTAAGTATAAATAAGTGAATACAATACTTGTTGAGGACACTGACCCTTCAATGTTTCAGGCACCAACCTGTACCAAAGCACCAACTTGGACTTTTAATGAGGCTCTAAACTCTAGGGCTTCAAACCTATTCCTTTCAAGGCTCCCACCTTGTGTTTAGGGGCACCAACCCCTAGGACACCAATCCTTTTGTTTTTTTTAGAGAGAGAATAAGAATAACACTTACTTGAATGTCTTTGACAAATTCTTCATTGTATAATTAGCTCCAAAGACTCTGTTGTTGAATCACCTTGTTGTACTGTGTCAACGTGCTCTTCTTTACCAATCCATAATTTAAGAGATTAATTAATTATTCAAAGGTGAGCTATCACTGTGTTGTCTTCAGTTCTGGACTTCACTTAATCAACTAATTGTTCAAAAAAATCTGAGTTCCACTGTGTATAAGAAGCTTCTCAAAATGGAGTTGTGGACACACTGCAAGCATATAGGCACCACACTTCAAGTGTAGAAAGTGATATGTGCTATGGAGCTAATATTATAGAACCTTCAATCCACCTTTATTATCATAACAGTCACTACCAGGAGATAGACCTATAGGAGACCGAGAGTTAGTTCTAAAGCAGGCCGACAAATAGACAGTCCTAAAGGAGGCTAAGAACTAGTTCTATAGGAGGCCCGAGAAACAGTCCTAAAGGAGGCCGAGAAGTAGTCCTGAAGGAGGCTGAGGAACGGTTCTATTGGAGGCCTGAGAAATAGTCTTGAAGGAGACCAAGAAGCAATCCTAAAGGAGGCCGAGGAACAATTCTGTTGGAGGCCTGAGAAATAGTCTCTTTAATCATTGAGTTATAACCTTTCTTCCTCTTCCTAAAAAGTTCAGGAGTTGTGAACCTATGGTTTCCTCTGATCTTCATTGATGATTGAACCGATGATGGAATAGTGAATTTGAATGCCTAATATATAGTGTTTTTGTAATGGTAAACAACGAGTCATGTCTTTACAAACATGTCGACATGAGTACCCCTGTGTATAGGTCAGCTTATAAGTAAATATATAAATTTTGACTTAAAAATTCATTTTCTCACTACTCAGCGGGAGTTTGGAGGTGAGTAAGGGCTCATTGGAAAGAGGATTTATTGGAAAGAGGAAAAAATCCTCTTTCAGATGGCATGGAAATTATTAAGAAGATATGCCTCTAAGGTGGTGAAAACTATTTTTCTTTGTCACTGCCTTGAGTTATTTAGTGTAGAAAAGGATTAGGATAGTGTGGCTTCGTTATAGGAGTCAAGTCATCATGAAAGTAGTGCAGTGATGGTGTAGTAATCCATAGGAGATTGATTAGGACAGTGTGGCTTCATTATAGGAGTCAAGTCATCATGAAAGTAGTGCAGTGATGGTGTAGTATAAGAGAGTTAAATCGACATATTTTCCATCAATGACAATTATTGATTAACAATCTCCCCCTTTGTCATTGATGGAAATATTTCTTCATTCTCTGTCCCTTTAATATCAATGGAAAATGGGGTGCCCAAGTACTCCCCCTATCAAATTGTTTCCTTTGTCATGTTGCTCCCCATGACATGCCACTCCTACTCTTGTGAAGATGATTATTTATTGGGACGCAAGAAAAATATCCCCCATCTTTTGGCAAAGGTGTTCAAATGCTTTTCATGGAAGAGGTTTTGTAAATATATCTGAAATTTTCTCTTTTGTATTGATGTATTCCAACTTGATGTTTTTTTCAACAACCTGTTCATGGAGGAAGTGATATTTGATTGGAATATGTTTGGTATTTGAGTGCATTACTACATTCTTTGAGAGACTGATGACACTAGTGTTGTCACAATAGATGGTGATTGGCTGTTTATTTTCTATGTTGACATCCTTCAAATCTTCCTTCATTCATAGTATCTATGTACAACAATCTGCATCAGATATATATTCGACTTCAGCTACAGAAAGAGATATAGATGATTGCTTTTTTTTGAGCCAAGATACTAGACAATCTCCAATGAAGAATGCATTTATGTTGTCACTTTTTTGATCGTCCATGCTTCCAACCCAATCAACATCATTGTAAGTTATCACTCTAAGAATTGTTCTTTTGGGATACCAAAGACCAAAGTCAGGAGTTCCTTTCAAGTATCTGAGAATTCTTTTCATAGCCAACAAATGGGATTGCTTAGGAGTTGATTGAAATCTTCCCATCATTCCTACTGCTTGCATAATGTTGGGTCTTATAGCAGTTAAGTATAGGAGAGATCCAATTATTGACCTATAAAGAGTTGCGTCTATCGAGGGGGATTCATCATCTTTACTCAATTTGTAGTCTGTGGTCATCGGTGTGCTCATAGGTGCACAATCTTCCATCCCATATCTTTTAAGCATGTCTTTAAGATATTTTTCTTGAGATATGAACATGCTTGTTGTGGTTTGAGATACTTGTAGTCCAAGGAAATAAGATAACTCACAATCATCGACATTTCCAACTCTTTTGACATATTTTGAGAAAAATCATGGCTCATCTCATCATCATTGCAAGCAACAATCAGATCATCAACATAAACAAGAGTGACTAGTAATTTATCCCCGCCCATCTTCATGTAGAGATTACTTCTTGCCACCCCCTTTTTGAAGCCTTGTTTTTGTAGATAGTGATCCAATCTTGCATACCAAGCTCTAGGAGCTTGTTTCAACCCATATAATGTCTTTTTCAGCTTACATAAAAATTCTTTTCCTCCTACTAGATCAAACCCTTCCGGTTGCTCCATGTAGACTTCTTCCTTGAGTTCCCCATTTAGAAATGTTGATTTTATGTCCATTTGATATACTTTGAGTCCTTTTGAGAAAGCAAATGCCAAGAACATCCTTATAGCTTCCATATGAGCTACCGGTGCAAAGGTTTCTTCAAAGTCGATTCCTTCAATTTGTGAATAACCTTTACAAACAAGCCTTGCCTTATTTCTAATCATTGTCCATCTTCATTCATTTTTTTTTTAACACCCACTTGGTTCCAATTATATTTTTATCCTTTGGACTAGGTACCAACTCCCTTGTCTCATTCTTCTCGATTTGAGACATTTCTTCTTCCATGGCTTCCACCCAATGAGGATCCTTACTTGCGTGAGTAAAAGTTTATGGTTCCATCATAGATAGGAGAGCAACATCATCTTTCCTTGGTGTACTTGTCATTCTTCTTCGGGTTTGTATTCCCTCATCTACATTGCCAATAATCTGCTCTTACGGATGATGCTTTTAGAGGAATTTCACTTTTGAAGGAGTTTGAGATGGTTCTTTTTGTTTTTCATGATCTTTTTCCTCTTTTGTTGACTCTTCTTCTTCAAATTCTTCAAGGATAGGATCTTCTTCATGGACTTCTCTTTCTTTTTCTGGAAGGGCTTCATAAATTTTTACATCAATGCTTTCTACTACTTTTCATAGTCAATTATTGTAGCATTTGTAAGCTTTGCTTCTTGTAGAATATCCTAGAAGTATTCCTTCATCGACTCGAGAATCAAATTTTCCTGGTGACTCATCATTGATCTTCATAAAAAAAATAGTTACCAATCAAATGGAACTATTACCTCAAAATGGGTACTCGAGCCCAAAAATACCAAAAAAACATGAAAAAATAACCCAAAGATAAAAAGTGTTGATTCTGCATCACCACTTTTTTTTCAAAGTAAATTTTCAATATTTTTTAAAAATAATAGTAAAAAACAATAAAAACCATTTTGTTTGGTGCAAAAAACACCTTGAAATCAAAAAGTGTTGATGTCGAAATAACGTCTTTTTTTTCAAGGTACATTTTCAACATTTTTTAATAATGAAGTTAAAAATAAAATATCGTGACTCTGAAAAACTTTAAATTTCGAATGATTTTCAAGCATGACATTAATGATAAAATATCACATCTTTGAAAAGCCTTAAAAGTCCAATAATTTTTAAGCATAGTGCTAAGAAAAAATATTTATGACTATTTTCAACCATAACATTAAAGATAAAATATCACGACTTAGAAAAACATTAAAATCTTGACAAATTTTCAACAATGGAATTAAAACCAAAGATTATGACTACAAAACAATCTTAAATTTTCAAAATATTTCAAGCATGACATTATGGAAAAATTTTATGACTAAAAAAACTTTAAAAATGAACACCTAAATGAAAGACTTGTTATACCAAGATTAATTTTTTTTAAATGCTAAATGTATAACGATTTTGAAATCTTAGCCTAAAACTTGATACACTATAAAAAAAAAATAAAAATCAACTATCAAATTAACACAGTGTAAATGAGCTCAACCCATTGTAATGAGAACTTAAAAGACCAACCATGAAATTAACACATTTTGGGGCAGACTCAATTCATTATAACGAAAAATTTAAAATGAACTATCAATTTGCACATAATGGGATCAGGTTGCTAGACAAGCATCG
>APFE031616362.1:113991-128917 GCA_000404065.3 Pinus taeda
ATTATCCACACTTAATTCCTTAGAAAATTTAAAGTGTAAAAACTAAGCCATTTAAACGAAAAGGGTTTGAGACTCATTAGTACTTTTCAAAATCAAGGTGAAAATCACTAACAAAAAAAAAATGTTTACACTTGATACATAAAAAAATTTAAAGTGTAAAAATGTGTTGATGTTGCATCAACACTTTTCAAAATCAGCATGAAAATCACTAACATTTAAAAAAATTGTTCATACTTGATACATATATAAAAAAAAAAAAAATTAAAGTGGCAAAAATATTCTCCAAAAGAAAATGTGTATTCTAAATCACCATTTTTCAAAATCGAGTGATTTTTTCCTACCTCAGAAAAACAGGTACTAGTTCATTTTCTCATTTGATCGGTAACTATGTTAAAACATTTGCTTCCAAATATTCTAATGTACTTTACCGAAGTAGGTCTTCCTTTCCATAGTTCATATGGTGTCTTGTTGTTATTTTGTCTTAGTTGAGTTCGGTTCAAGGTGTAAATTGTTGTCTTGCTTCCCTCCAAAATTTGGGTTGTAAATCTACTGCTAATAACATTGTTCTTGCCATTTCTTGTACGGTTCAGTTTCTTCTTTCTACAACTCCATTTTGTTTAGGAGTTCTAGCAATGGAGAGTTCTCTCTTGATTCCATGAACTTTGCAGAATTCATCAAATTATTTTGAAGTAAAATCTCCTCCTCTATCTGTTCTAAGACATTTAATCTTTGTATCTTTTTCCTTTAATACAAAGGCTTTAAAATTCTTGAAACATTCAAATTCTTTAGATTTATATTTTATAAAGTATACCCACCTCACTCTAGTATAATCATCAACAAATAAAGAAAAGTACCTTTCACCTTGAAGAGCTGGAGTTCTGGTTGGTCCACATAAATTTGCATGGATAATCTCCAAATGTTTTGATGTGAACTCCCTGGTCTTGAAACTAATTCTTATTCGTTCTCCATGTTGACATGGTCAGCAGACAACTTGATATGGCTTGATGATTTTTGGAATGTCCCTTATTGCATTTGTTTTACTGATATTGATAAGTTATCAAAGTTTTTATGACCCAATCATTTGTGTTATAGCCAACTTTCATCTGCTTGACTTACATAACATTTATCTTCTTGAATTTTGTTCAAAATATATACATTATCTGGTGTTCTTATTCTTTTAGATATAAGTTCACCTGAGGAGGAGCTTCTTATCTCACAATCTTTCGTACTAAAGATAACCTTGTGTCCTTGATCACAAAGTTGGCTTACACTCAAAAGATTGTGTTTGAGTCCTTCCACCAACAATGCATTTTGGGCTTTTCCTTTTCAATTTATGAGAGCAACAGTTCCTTTTCCAGCTATCTTGGCAAACCCACTTCCAAAAGATACATTTCCATTTTTCTTGATTAAAGAGGTAAATTTATTTCGGTCACCTAACATGTGTCTTGAACATCCACTGTCTACAAACCATTGATTTTCATCTCTATGAGCATATAGGGCTAGGCCACATTTCTCAATAGCAGGTTCATCCTTTTGTAAATCTTCCTTTTGAATGGGCAATTTTGTTCATTATGACCATAATCATTACATGATGAGAAAATTGGATCATACTTAGCCACAGGGTTAAAAGAGTTGTAAGTCTTGATTTTTCCTTGTTATTTAAGGCTAAGTGGCTTGCTTTGTTGATTCTTATTTCTTGAAGCATTGTCCTTACGAGCCTTGCAATCTTTGGCTTGATGACCAAAGTTTTTATAATAAAAACAATAACCCAGAAAGATTGTTTGGTACCTGTTAGAATAACTTTGACTTGAGGTAGTATTCTTCCTTGGAGTTGTCCTTCCTTCATTCCTTGGATTGGACATTTATTCTTGGTGGGGTGACTTCTCTTCTTTTAGATGGCTAGAAAGAATATCAACATAGCCTCTTTGGATTTTCTCATTCACATTCTTCTTTATATTTGATGATTCTCCTTTGAAACCAATCCCAGATTTGTCATATTGAGGTCTTTGAGTATTAAGGATGTTATCAAATGTTTGAGATCTTTGTCAACTGCTTCTAACTTGATCCAATTCTTTTCTTAGGGAAACAATTATAGCTTCATGCTTTTCAAAAATTAGTTCTTTCTCTTTGAGTTTATTGCTCATGAAATCTTCCCTCCTTTTTTCTTCATCCTTTTCTACTTTGAGAGAAATTATCTTCTTTTGTAATTTCTCATTTTCTTCAATGGCACTTATTAGTAATTCATCCATACCTCCTTTTCCTTCTTGTTTAGAGTCGTCATCATTTGTAACTACCATGAATAACACTTCTCTACTCCCATCATAGTCATTTTCCTCATCTGACTCATCATCATTTCTTTTGTGAAAAGTGATATTTTTAGTTGATTTCTTCTTGGTGATTATGAATTCATCTTCATCGAAATCATCTTGTTTGGAGAATAATTTCTTATTGTTAAATCCTTTGTTTTTTAACATCCCCTTTTTATATTCCTCCTCATCATCACTATCATATTTATGTGGAAATTTTGCAGCATAATGACCAATCCTTCCGCATTTAAAACAGATGAGATGATACTTACCTTTTAACTTGGATCATTTTCTTAGCTTTCGTACAAATTGTGCAAGTTCAGATTCAGTATCGGAGTAATCACTACTAGTATTCTGATTCTTCCCCTTCTTTTTTGATTTTGAAGCTTGGAATGTTGCTTCCTTGGAGTTTGGGATACCCTTTCTCATTGTATAGGCAATGAGAATTCCATGAAGTTCATTCATTGTTAAATTATCCAAATCCTTCATTTCTTCTATATCACTTACTTTAGCGTCGAATCTTTCTAGAAGAGATCTCAAGACTTTTTGAACAATTGTGATTTCTTCAATATTTTCTTCTAAGCCTTTAAGTGAGTTGACAACCTCAACCACTCAGAGAAAGTATGATGCAATATCTTCTTCGCCATCCATCTTAAGACTCTCAAATTGCCTTCTATGAGTTTGGAGCTTTGCCTTCTTAACTTTGGTGTCCCCGTCATATAACACAATGAGCTTGTCCCACATTTGTTTCGCAGAATCAGAGCCCATGACTTTTGTGAATTCAGAGTCACTGATTCCAGTAGTTATGGAATTCAATTCTCTGGCATTTGCAATGTAAACTTTCCTTCCATCTTGATCAGTCGGAAAGTGGGAGGGGTTTTGTACTCATCCAAAACAGATTGTCATACTTTAGGTCCAAGAGACATTAAATAGTAGGACATCCTCTTTTTCTAGAAACCAAAATTTGTACCATCAAACAGAGGTATCCTTCGTGTCATTTACTGATTCTTCATTGTGACCTGTGAATCCTTATTCCAGTTGTTAGGCTAATAATGAAGAAGCTGGATCTGATACCGATTGTTGGAAATATTGAAAAGGGGGTGAATCAATATTTATTTTCAATTGTTATTTTTACAAGTTAGATTCTTCACAATTTAATCAAAGAAATGTAGAATAATAATTTTATTAAGTATAAATAAATGAATACAATAATTGTTGAGGGCACCGACCCTTTAATGTTCCAAGAACCAACCTATAGCCAAGCACCAGCTTGGACTTTTAATGAGGCTCCGACCTCTACAGCTTCGACCCTATTCCTTTCAAGGCTCCTACCTTGTGTTTAGGGGCAAAAACCCCTAGGACACCAATCCTTTTGTTTTTTTTTTTTGAGAGAATAATAATAATACTTACTTGAATGTATTTGACAAATTCTTCATGACACAATGAACTCCAAAGACTATGTTGTTGAATCACCTTGTTGTACCATGTCAACGTGCTCTTCTTTACCAATCCATCATTCAAGAGATTACTTCATTATTCAAAAGTGAGATCTCACTGTGTTGTCTTCAATTCCGGGCTTCACTTAATCAACTAACTGTTCACAAAAATTCAAGTTCCACTGTGTATAAGAAGATGCTCAAAATGGAGTTGTGGACACACTTCAAGTGTATAGGCACCACACTTCAAGTATAGAAAGTGATATGTGTTATGGATCTGAGATTATAGAACCTTCAATCCACCTTTCTTATCATAACAATCATTTCCAAGAGATAGACCTGTAGGAGACCGAGAGTTAGTTTTGAAGCAAGCCAAGAAATAGACAGTCCTGAAGGAGTTCAAGAACTAGTTCTGTTGGAGGCCTGAGAAATAGTCCTAAATGAGGCCAAGAAGTAGTCTTGAAGGAGGCCGAGGAACAGTTCTGTTGGAGGCCCAATAAACAGTCCTGAAGGAGGTCGAGAAGAATTCATGAAGGAGGTCAAGGAACAATTTTGTTGGAGGCCTCAGAAACAGTCTCTTTAGTCACCGAGTTATAGCCTTTCTTCCTCTTCCTAAAAAGTTCACGAGATGTGAACCTGTGGTTGCCTCTGATCTTCGTTGATGATTGAAATAATGACGGAATAATGAATTCAAATTCCTAATATATAGTGTTTCTGTAATGGTAAATGAAGAGACATGTCTTTACAAATAGGATGACATGAGTACCCCTGTTTTTAGGTCGGCGCATAAGTAAATATATAAATTTTGACTTAAAAATTCATTTTCTCACTATTCACTAGGACTTTAGAGGCAAGTAAGGGCTCATTCGAAAGAGGAAAAAATCCTCTTTCATATGGCATGGAAATTATCAAAAAGAAATGCCTCTAAGGTGGTGATTTTTTTTTTTTTTTTTTTTTTTTTTTTTTTTTTTTTTTTTTTTTTTTTTTTTCTTTATGATTGCCTTTGAGTTATTTAGTACAGAAGAGGATTAGGACAGTGTGGCCTCATTATAGGAGTCAAGTCATCATGAAAGTAGTGCAGTGATGGTGTAGTAATCCATGGGAGAGTGATTAGGACAGTGTCGATTCGTTATGGGAGTCAAGTCATCATGAAAGTAGTGCAGTGATGGTGTATTATAGGAGAGTTCAACCGACATATTTTCCATCAATGACAATTATTGACCAATAGAATGTGACAAATATATGCTTCATGATCATCCAAGATATCACAGCAGAGCCAAAACTAAAGCACACCTCTGAAGTGATCTTTCTTTCATCAACACTTCCTTCCCAATCAACATTTGTATATCCATGAAGTTGTACATCCTTGTTTGCAACATATTTCAAACCATAGTTCATAGTACCACATAGATATCTCAAAATGTGTTTTGTTGCAATCTATTTCTCATGTCTTAGCTCCATTTGGAATCGTCTTAATGTGTTTACAACAAGGCCAATGTGTGTCCTAGTGTTAACCAAATACATCAACAAACCAATTAATTGTCGATACATTGATGGATCTACCAAACTGGATTTAGAGCCTCTTAACTTCTTCAAGTTAGTCACCATGGGAGTATTCATGGATTTATAGTACAACATGCCAAATTCTTGAAGGATATCAATAACATATTTCCCTAGACCAAGGAATACTTCACCAAGTTTCTACCATACTTCTAGTCTCAAGTAAAAATGCATCAAACCAATATTCTTCATATCAAATTCATAATCTAATTTCTCTTTTCACTAAATAATGAGAGACTCGGGACTTGTCAAAAACAGTTCATCGACATATAGTAATAGGATCATAGGTGCATTCTTCACAACCTTAAAATAAAAGTATGGATCAATGTTGCACTTGGTAAATCCTAGTCTCATCAGATAGTTATCAATTCGAGCATGACAAACTCTTCGGGCTTGCTTGAGTCCATACAAGGCCTTCTTTAACCTACAAACATGAGATTCATTTCCATGCACCTCAAACCCATGAGACTTCTCTATGTACACCTCTTCCTCAATTACACCATTGAGGAAAGTAGTATTCACATCCATATGATGTAAATTCCATCCAATGAAGCAACAAGATAAATCATAGATCTAATGAAGGTGTACTAGGAAACTAGAGAAAAGGTCTCATCATATTCTTCTCCCTTTTTGTAGGAGAATCCTCTATCCATGAATCGAGCCTTATATTTATCAATACTTCCATCTACAACATACTTGATCTTGTATATCCACTTGGAAGTCACCACTTACTTCTCTTTTGGCCTCGACACAATCTCCCATACATCATTCTTCATGATCGTTGGTATTCTTCATTCATGGCCCCCTTTCATACTTATTGGCTAGCTACTTCTTCGTAAGTGGAAGGTTCTACATCAATAAGATTATTCATAAGATGTACATAGATAGAAAACCTCTTAGGTTTCTTAATTTTTATAGATGTGCCATTAGAAGTTTCATGTCCTTCTTCTTCTTCCAACGTAGATCTAAGCCATGCTAGTCTCTTTATGATCTTTGGGAAAACAACCAGTTCCACAGGCTTACAAGGCCCTTCTAGCTCTTCAAGACATTTTGCAGAACTTGATTGCTCTTCCTTCAAAGCCTCTTGCTTCATTTCATCATAGGAATCCATGGATACTTCCTTAGACTTCCAATATACAACTTTCTCATTGAAAGTTACATCCCAGCTGACCTCAATCTCTCACTTCTCAAGAATGTATATTCTAGAGGCCTTTGATGATTCACTATAACCAACAAATATGCCTTTCTTTCTTGAAGGTTCAAGCTTGTTCCTTTTATCCTTAGGAACATGTATATATACAAGAAATCCAAATATTCTCATATGTCCAACTAGCCTCTAGATTTTGTCTAGAGAACGCTTCTTCAGGAATCATATCTTTCATAATTCAATGAGTACTTGTATTTTAAATATATACAGTTTTCAATGGTTCTTCTCCCCACAAGAACATCAACAAATATTGATCATGCATCATAACCTTGACAAATTCTTCAATAGAACTGTTCTTTCATTTTTCCACATTATTCTGTTGTGGATTATAGGGAACAATTGACTCCCTCTTAATCCCAACATTCTTACAAAAAGAAACAAGTCCTTTTGATGTGTATTCTCCTCCATTGTTAAATCTCAAAATCTTGATCTTCTTACCTGTGAAGGTTTCCACTTCATCTTTGAATTCCTAAAAATTAGTGAATACTTCATCCTTGGTATTCATGAAATAGACCCATGCCTTATGAGAGAAGTCATTAATAAATGTGACATAGTACAATGAACCTCCAAGTGATGTTATAGGCATTGGACCACATACATCAAAGTGAAGTGAACCTAAAACATTTTTAGATCTATTGTCACTATTGGAATTGGTTTCTTGATGTTCCTTCCAAGAGCACAACCTTTACATACACCTTCATGATTTATCTACAATTTAGGGACACTTGAAACTATTTCATTTAATTCAGTTAATTCTCTATAATGAAGGTGACAATATCATTTATGGAATACCTAACTTGGATTGATTTCATAAATCACTAAGGCTTGAGTTGGTTGACTCATGAGCCTATACAATCTTCCTTCATGAATACCAATAACCCTAGCATCATTTATACTAGATCCCCCCTTGGACCATACAAGTACTTTTCCATCCACATAATATACTCTATCTCATTTATATTCTAAACATGAAATAGAGAATAGATTATTTTTCAAACCTGATACATATAAGACATTGTTGATATGAACATTGTTACCAGATTTAAGGTCAATGGATGCCTTTCCAACTCATTTGAATGCATGGTTTTGTTTGTCTCCAAGATCTGCCCTTTGAGATATCCTCCTTTCCATCATGCTAATAAGAACCTACTAGCCATATGTCTTGATGCACCACTATCTACTAGACATGTATCATCATCATCCATATTAGAAGTTGTTAGAGTGGAAAGGTAAAAGAAATATTTATCACCTTTATGCTTATTTGGATGTTCATCTTCAACATTGATTGCAGAAGCATGTTGTTTTCCATTTTGTTTTTTGTTATTAGACATCTTAGGAGAATCTCTTTTATAATGTCCAAATTTCTGATAGCCATAACATTAAATATTTGACATGTCATTTGGTTGGGGAGGAGGTGATCTTCTTCCTGACTTCATGTGTTGAAACCCAAACTTCTTCTTTCCTTTTTTCTTGAACCAAGATACAAACAATTGAGAAGCATCTTCCTTTTTTTCTCTTGTAATAAGTATTGATACTTCTTGAGCACAAGAGGTCCATAGTTTTTCAAGCAAGGGAACTTCCTTCCAGTTACATATACCTGCTACAAATGCATCCCATAATCCAAAAAGACCATTAAGTGTTGTAATCACAAGTTTGTTCTCAGATTTAATTTCTCACTTGCTTGAATTTGGTCTTTTATTTATGAAATCCTTACGAAGTATGAAGCCACAATATCATCATTTCTCATCCTTATATCATGAAGCTCATTCTTCAAGCTCATGGTGTGGCCAACATTCTTGATAATAAACAGATTTGTTAGGGAAACATACATTTTATTGGAAGTATCAAGGTTTTAAATATATAGGATTAGATGATCTCTAATAGATTCCACAATAAGACTCATCACAATGATGTAATCCTCCTTAAACTTATCCTTTCCTGTAGTGTTTGTTGGTTCTACAACCTTTCCTATCACAATATCCAAAACCTTGTATTTGCAAGAATAAGATCAATTCTAATTTTCTAAACTCTGAAGTTTGAGGTTCCTTCCAAATTTTTCTCAGATTTAATAGAAGAAGCCATGGATGTGAATCAACAAGAAGGACTTCAACAATAATGATCTCTATGTAGGGATTCTTCAAAGGTGATCTCAATGTTCCTTCTTTCACCAAAAGCTTGGAAACCAAGTTGATTTCTAAGAGCAATAGAAAACTAGCACAATATTTCTGAAAAAAAAAAAAAAGAGGATAATTACTTTTGATGTTGATCTTATTCTAAATTATTCCAATGTATCATTCAAAAATTATGCTTCATAAATTCAACCATAAAATAACAATAGAACAATAGAGATCATAATGCATAAGAGAAGACAAGATTTACCTTGGGAAAATCCACTAAGGGGAAAAACCCAACAACCTTTTCAATAGAGAAATCATTTTGTTCAATAAGAGACACACCTAGACCTATGGCCAAACCTAGTTAACCCATCCAAGCCAAGCCCCCCAACCTAATCTAGCAGTTCGCTCTTCCTTATCTAACCCAAAATTTTGGCCCCCATTAACTGCCCAGAAATATCCGAACTATAAAGAGAAAGAGCCTATCCACAAGTGCAAGCTTGAGAGAGAGAGAAAGAGATCAAATGCATCCTTCTTTTTGTCGTTCTTGATCTTCGCTAGGATGCCTAGAAACTACCTTATTGCAAGAGTGTGAATTGGTGGTGAGAAAATGAGCTCAATCTACATTGAGATAGTGATATGTTGGGTCGTAGGGGTGTGTTATTTGCATGGGATGACTTGACTTGGAGGGAGGATGAATTGAAAAACTTGGAGCCAAAAATTTAAATTTCAAATTTCAAATTTTCTTCTTTTAAAAGTTGCAATGGTACTTTGACTCAAAATATATTTTCTTTTGACTCTAACATTTAAAATATGCTTTTCAATAATCAATACAAATACATGAAGTGGTCAAATATATATATGAAAACTAGCCTAAGTTACAAAATTCAACATATCTTGATTCATATAGCCCATTTAATTTGTGGTACAATATAAACTATACAACCCATCCTTTTTAGTGAGGACAATTATATCATGCCCAAAACATTACAAACCATACAATTAATTTACTTGATGGTATAATATAAATCATACAATCTATCACCAAAATTGGTGGTGTAATACAAACCATACAAACTATATTTACTTGGTGGTATAGTACGAGCCATACAACCCAATGAGGAAAATTATGTCATGTCTAAAAAATCCAAGCCATACAATTTACTTGGTAGTATAATACAAATCATACAACCTAACCTTTTTAGTGAGGATAATGATCTCATTGCTAAAATAGACCATCAATATGATGTAAATTATCCTTTTTAGCACATTTAAGTCATTGTTTCTATTATTACTATTTTGTTTCATACAAAATGTCATTAGATTTTGTTAATATCTTGGTTTGTACAACCCCTTTATTTGGTGGTACAATAAAACCATACAAACCATCCTCTTTAGTGAGGATAATTATATCATATCTAAAAAAACAAACCATATAATCCATTTACTTACTGGTATAATATAAATCATACAACCTATCACCCAAATTGGTGATATAATATAAACCATACAACCCATCTTTTATACTTGGTGGTATAATACAAACCATGCAACCCAGTGAGGATAATTATATCATGTTTAAAAAGGATAAACCACACAATACTTTTTAGCACACTTAAGTCATTATTTCTATCATTACCATTTTTTTTTATACAAAATGTCATTATTTGTGTCAATATTATCTTATTCATATAACCCATTTACTTGGTGGTATAATACAAACCATACAACCCATGCATTTTAGTGAGGACAATTATGCCATGTCTAAAAATGACAAACTATACCATTCATTTACCACCAAACTATACCATTCATTTATTTGGTGGTAGAATGCAACCCATCCATTTTAACAAGGAAAATTATCATGTTTAAAAAGGGAAAAAAATACAATCCATTTACTTTATGGTATAATATAAATCACATAACCCATCACTAAAGTTGGTGTTATAAAATAAGCCATACAACCCATCCTTTTCATTTGGTGGTATAATACAAACTATGCAAATAAGTGAGGACAATTATGTCATGTCTAAAAAAGACAAACCATACAATCTATTTACTTGGTGCTAAATTATAAATCATATAACCTATCATTTTGAGTGAGGATAATTATGTCATTCCTAAAATGTACAACCCATCCTTTTCATTTGGTGGTATAATACAAACTATGCAAACAAGTGAGGACAATTATGTCATTTCTAAAAAAGACAAACCATACAATCTATTTACTTGGTGCTAAATTATAAATCATATAACCTATCCTTTTGAGTGAGGATAATTATGTCATTCCTAAAATGTACAATTGGTATGATATATGTTATCCTTTTTAGGACATTTAAGTCATTGTTTTTGTATTTACTATATTGATTCACACTGTTGTAGCTTATGTTGTGACTTAAGTCTTATTTGCTAATTTTATCACAATGTGTGGCCTAAAATCATTAAGTGGGTTCAACCTCAATTAGGCCCTTTATATTTTCCACTTCGCAAAGTCTAAAGATAATGATATATTTATCAAAAATCGCAAAGGGAGTGAGTATAAAGAAATTGGTCATGTGATAAAGCTAAATCGCAACCAAAATGGAGCCATAACCCATATATACATATATATAATATATCAGGTTTATAAAGAAACAAGTGAAATAGAAGAATCGGCCCTGATATAGCTAAGGATTAAATCAGATCATAATTTAAGAAGTTATATGGAGTGGTCCCATTATATATATATTAGTAATGCAAGTAAATCGCAATTGCAAAAGTGCAGCGGGCAGGGTATTACCACAGGAATCACCCATTCCCGATTGCGATGAGCAGTGCAGACCCCAAACACATTTTTATTTTGTTGTAAAGTCCCGTCAAGTCCACCGCATCGCAGAGTGATGGACGCTGGGTTCCGCCGATTGTGATTTGCAATGGCGGACCCGATATATATATATTATATATATATTATAAATATAATAATATATAATATATTATATATATTGTAAAGCCCGATGAGTCCACAATCATTGAATAACGTTTTATATATGTTTATGATTCCGCCGATTGCAATTGCGATGGCCGGACCCGATACAGTTTATATATTGCATTTAATACTTCCAGTGCGTTCGTTATATTGTAGTGTTGTTAAGTCTATATTGATATAACATTTGAAATGCGTTGATTGCAGTGAGCGATGAGAAGTCAACGAAGTGCTGAAAAGGCAGAACTGATTGGTTTATGCAGCCAATTTAATTCTTTTTTTAGTTCCGCTTTGCGTTAATTTGGCTATGGAAAGGGAAAAAACCAGCATTAAAGCCAGATCTGAAAACGAAGGCAATTGGTTGAGTTTCTTGGTGTTTTGACCAATGGAAAGGCATCTGATATACACGTAAGCCCAGGTTTAAATAAAATCTATCACATTGCATTATGATTTAAGCAGATTAAGAAATTCGACAGCGGATTAACAGAGCAGTCAACGATTATTGTCTTCTTGTGAGTTTAGTTGGTTTTTGTTATGTTATGTTCTTTGAGATATCTTTTAACCTCTGTAAATTATGTAATGGTTTTTTAAAATTCAGATAGTTAGAGAAACAGTTTAGCAGTTTAATAGTTTCAAAACTGTTTCATAAATGTATAAAAGGAAGAAAATTTACAGAGAAAGGGTTGGAATTTTGGAGAACTGAGCCACTACATTTCTGATAACTTCATTGATTAATAAAATAACCATAAGTTTCTAGGAGTTGTTACATATAATTTGTAAGTTTCACTATCATGTGTCATGCAATGTTTTCTTCTTTGTAAGTGTAGTAATGAAGCTGCAAGGTTAAATCCCTTAAAGAGCGCTCCTATACTTAAAGTCTTCATTTCCTTTCTAAGTTATAGACATTAGTTTCTATGAGAGACCAACATATTGTCTATGATTTATTCCTCATGATCATAATTCCTCTAAGTTACAAATAATAGTTCCTGTGAGAGATCAACATATTGTCTTTAACTTCCCTTTCAAAACTTTCCTCATTCATCATTTATATTTAGCAGCAAATGGCATTCTGAGAATTTCTGATCATACATGTATTAAGAGTCTAAGGCCAAGTTTTCCAAGTCCTTCATCTGGAAATATAATAAACAATAAGTGACAGTAAATAATCTTTATTAATGTCTTAAGCACAATTTCCCTACAGCCAGGAAATTAGTTTCTTAAGGAACAACATTAATTGGCACCATTGCCAGGGAGAGAAGACAAGAAGGTTTTCCCCTGGGTTTTCAATATTTTCCTCTGGTTGTTCATTGAGGAGGAAATATTTGGATATTTGAATAAAAGCAATAAAAGGTGACTCCATTGTAAAAAAGACCACAATCTGCAAAGTAATATAATAAGAAGACTTTTCCATAAGATTCATTAAGTTCGAAGTTGATCCTTGAGAGTGACAAGTTTCAGCAGTTGGTTGTATATGCACACCTGTGATTTTCACTTACCACATTGATTGGTGACTCCAATGTACTTTAAAGTTTTCTTTTTTGGTTTTAATGGCTCTCCCTGCATTCTTAGTCCATAAGTTTGATCCATTTGATTTTACTGGGATCACTGGCTATCCCCGTGATATGCCTGCATTTTCTGTATGGAATGAGTATCTTCCAAGATTTGGTAGAAATGAATATGAAGATCCAACTCAGCATCTCCAAGAGTTTCATGAAAGCATGGAGTAGCAGGGCATCCTTCATGAAGATGTTAAGATGAAACTGTTTATGTTTTCTTTGGATCAAGAAACCAGGACTTGGTTCATGTAGAAATTTTGAATAATTTAACACATTCAATGGAGATTATCCTGATCATGTACTATTGCGGAAAACATACACAATACATAAGCTCCTCTACGTTGATCATCAATATAGCAGCATCAATAACAATAAAACATCAAGAGCATTCACACATTAACACAGTATGTATCCCGGGGAAAGCATCTCGCTAAAAACCCCAACTATCTGTATATTAATGATTGAGTCATGTAACATTACACAGCATAATACTTCTCACAAGTATCTCCACCTCTGTTACACACAATACAGCTCAGATCTGATCTCCAAATCTCTTCCGTTGCTTGCCTGCCTCCACTGCTCAATACCTGCTGAGAATGAATTGATGATAATTCCAAGGCAACCACGTATTTCCTTGGCTAAATCACATGAGCACAAGATACAATGTGGGCAAATACGTGAGCAAACTCATTGGCATACTCAATCCCTTGATTGTGCAAGATCTGATGCACAACTATAGTCACAACTGATAGCAATCTGATTCTCTAACACCTTTCCCTGCTAAACTGAACATGCACTGACATGCAACTGAGTTAACTGATGTATTCATTAGTTGTATTATGAGTTAATAACTTGTGAATTAATTAATAACTAATTCACCCAACTCATCTCTAGTCTATTTGCCAGTTAGACTAAATACAACCAGTTTAACAAAGCTAAACTGAACACAACTCCATCAACTGCACCTCCAGTCCACTAAACTCAACTCACTTGAGTTCTAACTGAAGTCCTGCATGCAAATATTAGTCATCCCATAGGTAACCACGTATTTCCTTCTTGGATCTGCATGTACCACATCCGTAGCTCATCCTGAAGTGCTCCAAGAGAATAAGACAAAGTTTATAGTCTAAATATTATTATGAGCTAATAATATTTGACTGTTCTATATTTAGACTGAGCAGTCACTCCGCTGTGGTCTAAAAATAGAAGTCCATCTATTTTTCCCAACTTGATCAATCATCCATAAACAACAACCTGCAATCCATAGACATGATCATATGTCTAAAAATAGACATAGTCTAAAAATAGACTTGCGCCAAAAATAGCCTGCGGGACCACTTAGTGAAGGCGACTCCTTTCCACTAAGCTCCATCATCTTGTTGCATTCTCAACAAGCATTTCTTGTTGCACACTTTTCAACACTCCCTCTCAACAAGAAAGGATTCCTCTCAAACCCGATCCTGTAACTCTAGAAAGTTCTGCATGCAACACATCTGGCCGGTCCACTTGCTCTATCATCAAAGTCTCTGACTGCTATTGCCTCTGTTGACTGAAAACTCTACATCTCTGTGCTCTTTAGTATCTGACTGCTCTAGCCTATGTCACCTTGATCTCTGACTGCATCCGTGCTGCTGCTGGTTCTATCTCCCGGCATTGCATCTGCACTGCACATCCCAACTGATCTCCCTGTTGGGCTAGAAACATACTCTGATGCTGAAGCTCTACCTGCTGCTGACAAGTGCTCCCTCTCTGACATCTGCGCTACTGCAACATCTTCATGCATCT
>APFE031616369.1:0-12230 GCA_000404065.3 Pinus taeda
CAGCAGAGCTAAGCAGAGTAGAGCAGAGCAAAGCCAGTAGAGCATAGCAGAGCTAGCAGAGCCAGTAGAGCTGAGTAGAGCAGAGCAGAGCCAGCAGAGCTAGCAGAGCCAGCAACGCTGAGCAGAGCTAGCAGAGCCAGCAGAGCTGAGCAAAGCAGAGCAAAGCCAGCAGAGTAGAGCAGAGCCAGCAGAGTTGAGCAGAGTTGGGTAGAACAGTGCAGGGCACTGATGGCAGAGATAGTACAGTCAGACTTATGGATCAATGGATGGAGTTTTCCCTAGTTGAGAGAGAGTGTTAAATTGGAAACTAGGGCCAAACTCCATGTAGGTCGGCTTATTTATGGCAGCTGATATTTTTATTGGATCCCTCTCGTCGAGAGGTGTAGGATTGATCCAAAGATCATCCGATTCCGATAAGTATTTATGGAGATATAAAATTATTTTGTTTATTTAATTATTATCTAGCTGACCAGCACTTATGTAGGCTCTAGAAGCCCAACCGACGTGTCTATTCATCATCCTCGCTTTAGTATAAATAAGAGAGGATTTCGAGTCATTAGAGGATACACTCTTTAGGTGATCTCCTCTCCACGTCTTGGGTTTTTGGAGAAGGAGAGATACTAAAGAGTATGAAGGCCTAGGTACAAGTACGATGCCCTAATCCAACGATTATACGTACAGTTAAGTGATGCCCTAGATACAGTTATACGCTGTCAATAAAAAGGAACCATAGTCAAAGCATATGGAATAATACGTAGTTCATAATGGAAGTGATAATGGTTCATACGCTGGACATATTATGTTGTTCAAGATATATATGGAGACATACGTATTACGTTATTCATGATTCATGATTTACACTCTGGTATCTACACGTTGTGCATAATATACGCAGTGGTATCTACACGTTGTGCATGATTATAAATAATATACGCAATGGTATTTATATGCTGTTTATGATTAGGACGTAGGCTATAATATAACACAATTATGATCTGTTCATGGTTACGCATATTCAACATCCAACGAAGTCATGATCTATTCATGGTTACGCTATTCATAGTGACATCAGTCAACGTGATTCTCTAATTATTCGCAGGGCAGAGATCCTTACACGCAATGTAATGGGTCAAGGCATGAAGTCACAACCAAAGCATGGAAGTCGCAGTAATAACATAATGAAGCATGTAAGAGCCACAATCATTGTAATGAAGACGCTGTAAGGGTAATAAACGCAGCAGTGACGACCTAGCTTTAGTAGCCGCAGTAATGAAATCATCTAGACGCAGTCAATGGTGACACTCAGCCATAGCTGTAGATCATTGATGACACTTATAAGCAGATCATGGAGACTTCTTTATACGTTGTTCATTAAGGTCTTTATACGTTGTTCATAAAAGAATTTATATGCAGATCATGAAAACTATATACGCTGTACTTGATATGTAATCTGGGCACATCTATGAACAGTTTTGATGTGCTATGAAAGATCTTGGTATATAAATCACAGTAACATACATCCTGTATAGCTATGACTTAAAGTATCAAATGATGCACCAATATGCAGCAATCACCTCTACAAAGGATGTCATTCTCATAAAATGTATATGAGTATGATCAGTAATGGGACTATGAAGGACAACATGATCATGATGATGTAAAGGGTAGCATGATCAACAATGAGATTGCATGCAGATGTATGAGGCAACATGATGATAGATCAGATAGCATGATGATGTAGCATAATGGGGATGAGCAACATGATGATGAATAGGGTTGCATAATAATGGAAAATCCAGAATAATGGACAACATGATGATGAAGGCAAATGAGATGGTGCTCCATTGTATGGTACAACTAATGGACGAAATGGATAGCTAAAGCCATCACCTTGGAGAATTAGTTGAAGGAGAATGTCTTCAACTGATCTCATTGTTATACGAAATGATCTATGCTAGATCTAGATAAGTCAAAGTGTTGCCTTCTGTTGTAAATGTATTATCTCTCTCTCTCTTTCTCTGCTGAACTTTGAAGATAAAAGAAGATTTGATCAAAGGGTTTCCCCACACATTGTGGGGTTTGTCCCTGGCTTGCGCCACATCTTGCGTCCTCTTGTCTTGGCTTGTCTTCTGCGTTTTATATTTATGTTCTATCTGCAGTTTATCGTAATGCTGATGTGATTGCTAACTGTGAAAATTTAAATAAATTTCTCTAGCATAGAACATACCTAATCTTAACAAGTGAAGATTCCATGAATGATGTGTATCAAAATAATTCAAATGATGATGCTGATGTGTAGGCAGAGGTAGTACCTTTGAAAGGGATTGGTAAGGAGTAGTTAGAGTTCTTATCTGATTAAGATTGCATGACTATTGATACATCTATATTATGTTTCATGCCAGCTTAGAAAGTACAGTGTGCTTAAGTGAAAGTTGAGGGATGAAATGCATGCATTGCATGTGATGCCATGTTGACTTGAAAGAAGTTAACTTGGTCTCCAAATGGAGACAATGATGAAAGTTCCATCTTTTGGAAAAAGAGTCCTAATGGTATTTTTCTACATTCTTGACTTAAAGGGTCATTTGTTTAAAGGCATGTTTTGTGGGGTTGTTATCTAGTCCAGTGTTTGTATGCAGATACAAGACATGGAGTTGTTCACAAGTAGTGAAAATCTATTTCTTTTGTTGAAGCAAGAGTTAGTCCATCCAGTTGTTGTCTGTATGCCTATTGTTGTTAAAAGTTGTTGTTGGCAGCTTGTCAAACAGGTACAAATGAAAGTTTTGTGGAGCAGATGTACTTCACATTTATTGAGCCACCTTGGATCAATGATCAAGGAAAAGAAGCTCAAACTACCTTCTATGACCATTGTACGGGAAGGAAAGGAGGAAGGCAATTCTTCTCAGGAGCCCATCCAAGAGAATGGAAGTGGTTAAAAACTTTGGTTTAAAGGAACTATGCAAGGGAAAATGTAGGTGAGGCTGAAAGAAGAGGGTGAGTCACTCTCATTTACTATTTAGATCAGTATATTAGTCTTTTGGAGTCCAAAAGTTATTTTAGTGGGAAGGCGTGATCTAAAAGTGGTAAAAGGTGCTAAATGACACAAATGCTTTGTAAAGCATAGGAAAATTAAAGTCGTAGGCTATTCTTAGAAATAGTCTCATTGCATATATCTCCTCATTTTGAATCCAATGCAACTTGAATGGGCAAAAACAGACTCAGGATGAAGGAGTTATTGTAAAAAGAAAATTGCCCAATGTCCTTAGAAAAGGAGGCAATTTCACTAAATTTGAACTATATTGAAAATTTTGATTATACGCTCATGGGCCAATCCACAGCTGACACATGGTAGGCTGAGATTGGGCCACATGGCCCACTCTGATTGGTCTAAGAAGCATTGATATCGCATCAGTGGATGGCTATATACAGGAGGAACCTCAGGTCTTAAGGCACTGCGACATGCGATTGTCGAAATATTGCATCGCTTAAATCTAATGGAAAAGGACTTACCCATAGGCACGCTGACTTGCCGATGTGTGATCATCGATATTGGTGGATCACGATCGGCAATGGCATAGAACCTATTAAATGAAGAGGCCTTAGGCATGAGAAATTTGTGATTGTGACTTGTTGCATCGCAACATCACATCAGCGTGTTACAATGGAGTAGGGCCACACACACACACACACACACACACACACACAGACTTGGTTGTGAGTCCTTCGAGTTCCCATATGCATTCTTTACTTCGACCTCTATCTTTGTACTTAGGTGTTCCTTCAGATGATGTTGTCTTGTGTTCATTTGTTCTAGAATCGTTGTGAATGAGGAACAACCCACTGACGGAGTTGGTGTTGCACAACCAACATGCATTGTCATTCATGAAGAGTATGAATGGGAGCTTGAACATCAACACTCGGTGAAAGATGATTCCCTTCCGTCTGATCCCCCTCCTTTCTTTCCTAGCCTCTTTGGTGAACCTACCATCCATGACTTTGCATGTGTGTCTTCTTCCACGGATGCACCCATTGTTGATCACTCATAGGACTCACTGGATGTTAGTCCATCATTCGACAATGAAGAGGATAAGTTACTCATTGAAAATCCACTTGATCCTTCATTTGTTTTTTCCAAAAACACAGAGGATGAGTTCGTTCATTTTTCATCTACTCCTCTGTTCAATTCATCTGATCATGAGGATGTTGAAGAATTCATTGATTTTTTTGATCATGGTGGTCGTGATCCATTTGCTTCCATTTTTTTTATCATGGTCATGAATCTATCGTAGTTGATCTTTTGAAGCCACTAGTTTATGATGATCTACTTGATGATGAAGTTGAGATACCCAAGACTCTCGAGCAACTTCAGCCCAAGCTGATGGCTATGTTAGGTCCTCGCTCTCTTGGGGTTAGTCTCACTTCCAATCATGAAACTGTTCAATCACCCAAGGCTCCTCATCACTCATCTGTATGCATTGAAGATCCATCTCACACACGAATCACACTTCCTCCACTTGAACTGCATGATCCCATTGCCCATGCATTGGAGGAATCTTACATTGCAAGCACTCATGTGCGATGCAAGTTATCTTTGTTTCTTTTGTTTGCTTGCATGTCATAGTCAAGAGTGTGCTTTTGCTTCAAAGTTGCATGTAGTGTCACACAACGCCACGATAAGTCCACGGACTACTCGTCATGCACATGCACTCACTTATATTTTGTGGGCACTTTGAAACATGAATTGTGGTTGTATTCACTGTTATATCTTTCTTGTTTGCTGGTCTGTACAACTAGGTTACTCGCAGACGAAGAATTCACCAACATCTGTCTGCCAACATGTCAGTGGCTGCATTGGAAGTATCACTTCACGTGATTAGTTCCATGCACCATTAGTGTAGGAGTAGAAGTAGTGTTTGATTTCAGTTGTTTTCTTGCATGCTTGTTTGCTTACACAATTTGTTTGCTTGTTTGTTTTCTTGCTTTTTTGTTTACTTACTTCACTTTCATTTTCTTCTTCTCTTGCTTTGCTTTATTGATTGCTAGTTCGTTTGCTTGTTTCATTCGTAGGTTAGTTTGCATGAAACCATGTGTGACTGAAGAAACGAGATGGGTAAAGTATAAGAGGGCTTGTACAGTTATGCCCACTTGGTTATATATCATCTTGCCTCTGTATGATGAACTTGTTAATTTTAGTCCATGATAAGTCGAAGGAAAATATGTATTATTTAAAGTGAACCTTGGTGAAAACACAATACTTGCACACTAACTGGTGTCACCTACTCTATTCAGTTGTTTTTGGGTTAGCCCTTGTCAGCTCAATTAATTAGAGTAAGGTGAGGGGGAAAACTTAACAAGAACGTCAGAGATACCATAAACTACTTCTCTACTGGAACACCCTCCTTTGCTCTCAATAAGTCAGGATCCCTCTTTGCCTCTGAAATGAATAAGTTTTATGCACAATGAAAATGAAAAAAATGAAAAGTCAAGAAATGAAAAATGAAAAATAAATAAGGCGAAAGAAGAGAAAGGCTTCCTGCACAGGAAGGTGATTCAAGTAACTCCTCCGAGGTACTGACCACGCTCACTGGAAGTGGAGTCATGCTTGTGTTTTTATGTGACTCCATTGGGTTACCATCTAGGCCTATTGGCAATGGAGCAACACCAGAGATGAAACTTAGACTCTGACGACTATACTGCTTTTGCACTTATATACCCCACAACCCCAATCAAAACAACTGTGTTGCCTTGGCTTGGAATGTGTGTCAATCGACCAAGGGTCTAGCAAATGATACACCTTACAATCAAGCTAGTGTGAAGCCAAGATGAACTGAGAGCTGAGAAATACTTTCGGGGGTGTTAGACTCACTTTTCATGAAAAAGGTCCATTTAGAGAGCTATAGTTCTACCACTGTGTCGCCAAGTGTTGTAGCGGCTACAAACACCCTCCAAAATTTTCCCTTAGCCTGTTTTAGAGCCTCTCTAACAACCTTCACAGTAGCTTGCCTTGCTTTGTCAAGTCCTCAAGCTTTGGCGTCTTTCTTGTTCAATGGCAACCTGTTGATCACAGTTTGACCTTTTCCCCTCATAGGCTTCTCATTCAAAATTGTTCAAGCTGTAGGCTGAGCAACTTCCTAGTGAAATTTGCACATTTCTGGAGGTAAACCAACCTTCTCCCTAGGAATTGCACAATTCCCTCTGACGGCCTACTGGGCTCCACGATTGCGTAATCTTGCTAGCCAACCCTCCCAGCAGGATTTGCATAATTTTTCCCATCAACAGGCAGTTCAGCCTAGGCTTTACTCAAATCTGGGTAGTATTTAGATGCTGGGCCCAAAAATCGCGCAATCCTCTTGGGTAGTCAGCCCAGCTTAATGTTAAGAATGTGCATTTTTCTCCAGCAATCAAGCAGTCTCTTACGTGTGCAACTGAGTTGACTGATTCTCTCTGGGATTGAGAAACATAGACTTGCATGCATAGGTTGCTTCTCCCGAGATAGCATGCAAAGGCATCCCTTGTTTTATGGATTTATGATTAGCAGTTGGAGGTTACATGCAAGCAGTAATTCTGAAACCTCCCTCCAAGTGAAACGTCCCCTAGATTTGTGGCATGTGAGTCATAAACTTGATGTTATCAAAACTCATTAACCAGATGTTGTAGAGCTCATTCCTCACATCAACCTCGTAGCTCTGACATCCCACATCACATATAGGAGCAGTGGGCACATTCAGCTTAGCTGTTTTGGGGTAAGCTCGCTTTTTGTGTATTCTCTTGTGTGAGTGTTGTTTGCTCGATTTCTTTGAATGTCTACTATCATTTACGTATATTCTAGCTCAACCTAGCTTTGTTTCAATTTTCGTTGCTATCGCACTATTGTCACATAACACATATTTCATTAAATTTGGAACTAAATAGTGGATCTAGAATTTCAAAATAACCAAAAAACTCAATTCTAGTGATGTCCTTGTAATATTTTTTTTTCTAATTTTAATGAAATATGTGTTGCATGGATGAAACTACTTTGCACGGACATTTGCCCAACTAGCAAATGACCTCACCCATATGCATGTTGATTTGTTTCTCTCAATATTCCATTCATGTTTTGCATATAATGTTTATTACTTATGCTATCACTTAGTGTTGCCATGTATTTCATCGAATAACTTGCTTTAAGTTGCCCATCAATGAGTTGAGCCAACCTTGGCGTGATCCATGCCTTCACCTAGGTTGCATTGCGCAACTTGGAGAAGGAAGTCTCACCTTCCTCTCCAAATTTGTGCATTCTAGCCCAACACTAGCCTCTTGGACTGAATTACACATTTTTGTAGGTCAATGGTTGCTTGGCCCAAAAATTTGCGCAAATTTTCCCTCGGGCCAGCATTCCTTCCTAGTTGGGATTGCTCATTGCGAAATCCCAGTAGCTAACTCCCCCACTAGATTATGCATTGCGCAGTTCCATCAGTTAGTAAGTCTCCCAACATCTTGGACTGTGCCTTGTGCAGTCTTAGCAGTGAGTCTCCCGACTTCCCAACCGAAATTACACACCCTTCATGATCATTCACCTAGGTATGTTGCAAGTCAGTTCTCATTTTCATTTTGGTATTCAACTAGTAGATTTCTTATTATGAGTGTTTCCATGTCTCTAGGTATCACAGGTGTTCATTTGCTTCTTAGCAATACATGTACAATGGTTTCCAAGAGAGCAAAGATGAAGACACTGTTCGGAGCATGCTTGGGGATGCAGTTGATCAAGTGTCCATGGGCTTACCCACTCATGAAGACATTAAGTTGTTCGTGGACAAGGACATCAAGCAGCAACATCATGAACAGTAGCTGAAGGTAGATTACTGAAAGTAGCAAATGCATCGAATAAAAAAGGAAGGTTTTTAACAACATAAAGGCGGAGAAAAGTTGCAAGATCAAGTAGATCCACTGATAATGAAAGAAATTTTGGAGACTCAATATATGAAGTGATGGAGTGACATGAAGATTGCATGAAGGCAGAAGATGGAACAAAGAAGGAGTTGCATGTGTTGAAGAAGAAACTCAGAAAGAACATGAAGTTGTAAAGATAGTCCAATGAGTTGTAGCAGGAACAGGAACAGTAGTGGGTGCAACATGCACTCACAGATGAAACTGTGCCAGTACAAGTTAAGGATCCATCCCAACAGCTCACACAGAGAAAACATGGTGAGCAGTGTTGTTGATCGCATGAAAAGGATCCAACAACGTGCATGTTGTTGAGCGCACGCATGCAATCCAACCCATTCACTACACTCACCAAGGCGAAGACAAGAAGCAATTCCAACTGGGGCTGAACGTGCACTTCGACAAGTTGATGTGCATGACCACCAACACACACTTGAATATCAACAAAGACACTATGCATTAGTGTGTTGTCGGTTCAACCATACCCAAGAAGACCATGCGCATGTTAGCAGACAAGTTGGATGAAGGGGCCAAACCAATGCACCAGTTGCAACAGAGGCAAGAGTTTGCTTCAGCAAGATTTCACCATGAGGTTCATGTAGACCATCACAGATGATCAAGATTAGCATCAGCTCACCAGTTTCACCATCACAAGCATGTCAAAGAGTTGGTCTCACCATAGTGGACCAAGTATCAATGATGTCTTGCAAGGCTTGCTCAAGCCATGTTGTTTAACATGAGTACATGTGCATTGTAATGTTGAGTCATGTCAAGTTTAAGATGAGTGTCAATAGTTGGATGTAATAGTCATAGAGTAGGTGAAGAGTCATGAGGGTAGTTGAACTATCAAAAAGTGGAATGTCAAGGGTCACCCCACCCTTTGCTATAAATAGTCCCTCATAACTCATTGTATAGGCTTTTGGTCAGCTAAGTTTCTACTAAGACTATCTTGAAGAAGGCTTTGACAATATTGTAATGCACCTTGGCTTCTCCACTGCACAGAGCTAGTTCATCTCTTTGGAGGAGCATATGGATGTGGCTATAACGTTCCACTAATGGGGCTAGCAGGTTTACATGGTGTATTGTATGATTGTGACTTACACTTCTTTATATAATACAAGCCACACATTTTCATGCATATGTTTTTATTGTATATGGACTATTCTGGTTACCTTAGTGATATATGTTGTTTAACTTACGTACTTGTATATGAGCTTATTTGTATGCAATTATATGAATCTTGTTGTGAATGTGTTGCATATGTTTTTAATGTTGTCATCATCTGTGTCGACTGCTCTGTCGGACACTAGACAGACCTTTCTCATGAACCTTTTTCTGTCAACTGGCACACTCATCTTGGACTGATCCATGAGTATTGTTCAGGTTATCATACCTTGTATGTTGTGACTGCCACATCTATGTCAACTGCTCTACCGAAAGTTGTGCATGTACTTTGTGTTTCGTGTTCCTAGCCGAGTTGAGACTGATCCCTTTCAACCTGGAACTCACGTTTACCTCCTTCCCCCCTTTGAAGTGTTGGAACCTCTTATACTCATTCCTTGACTCATTGCATTGGTCACACCTTTCCTACTGACAGAGTTATCTTACTTTCCTCTATGTAACATCGCGGTCATGGCATTACCTTATGACCTACTGTTGGGAATCCTACACCAAACGTCTGAGGTCTAATTGGGACTTCTTACCTGTCAGGTCCCTATAATACTAGTGATTACCCCATTAATATTGTAATTGTATCCCTTATTAATATTGTTGTGACCCTATTGTCCCCATATTGTTATTACTTTGCCCCATAGAATCCCTCTATTGTTATTTTTGTGGCTTTATATTATTATTGTTAGGTCGGCTAGGTTATATTGTGACTCCTTAGACTCCTTTATATAGAAAGGAGGTTTTGTCATTTGAATAATCTAAGAATTGTTCATTTATGTAATGTAAAGGAGGTTGCCCCCTCGAAGAGGTTGAATTCTAAGGCATTGATCAATCTTTTCTATATTTTTGTGAGCTGGTTTCATAAAATTTGGTATCAGAGCTTTGGATTCTAGGGTTTTTCTGCTCCAAATAGGTTGTCGTGGCATTTTCGCTAAAACTTTTTTTCTGTGACGTTTCAAAAGCTAAAAAAAAACCCATTTGAGATGAGATCACACTAAACCTCGGACCAAATTTCAGAGCTTTTCGCACTATATTTGTGGAGATATGATCTGAGGAAGTTTGTCTTTTTGTAGACTCCTGAATTACACTCCAAATAGGTTAACTAGGGAAAATCATCATAACTTTCGCATTGAGCATCAGATAGAAATTTTGTAAGAAGGTATAGAAAGAGGATGAACTATGGTTTCTTGTATATATTTTTTAGAGCGAAAGGTTGAAACAGTGACTCGTGGCATGACATAAAAGTTTTCTCTATTGAACTAGTCTATAATCAGGTGATTCTGGGAGATTTAGCATAACTCTTCCATGGAGAATCAAATTTGGATCAGATTGGTGGCATTGGAAAGAGGATGTAGAGGGCTACTACAGTTCGCAAATTCAGAACTGGATGATTCGAAATTACGAAGATACATCAGATTCAATATCAAGCTCCTACAAAGTGAAAAAAGGTGTGTAGTCTTTTTAAATTTTTGCATAAGCTTGGTTTGAAAAATTAGTTTGAAGGAATTCAAAGGGCATAGTAGAGCATTATTATCGGTGATTGATGCCCCGAGGAAAGAAAATACAAACACCTAGTAAGCAACCTGAAATCTCTAGCATGACTCATGAAGAAGAGGAAGACATGCAACATGATATATCAAAATTACGAGAGCAAGTGAAACAAGTGTCACTTGCACAAAAAGTAACAGAATATAAGATGGATGGTTTAAAGAAATATGTAGAAGCTAGTATGGATGGTTTAAAGAAAGGCGTAGAAGCTAAGATGAATGACATGGAAGCTAAGATGGACGATTTGAAGATAGATTTGAAGACAGGGATGGAAGATTTGAAGACAGGCATGGAAGATTTGAAGACATATTTGAAGACAAATTTGACAAAGTTTCTACAAGAAATGCTTAATAATGGTGAAAGCGTAGTAAAGGAAATTCCTGATGAGAAGAAAATAAAAGTTAATCATGATTTCATAGACTCTAATGTTGGACTGAAGACCCACCATATTCCAAAAATTTATATGAGGAAGTTTGATGGAAAGGATCCTGCAACATGGATATTATAGATGGAGCAATTTTTCGATCTCAATAATGTGCAAAACACACAAAAGTTACGTATTGCAACTTTATATTTGGAACCAAATCAGTTTGTATGGTATCAATGGCTTTTTTCTCGTAAAACAATTATCACTTGGGCAATTTTTATGGAAGAATTGACAGCACATTATGAGGATACAAAAAAAAACACTTTTTTTAGCCAATTGATAAGTCTCAAACAAAAGGGTTCAATAATGGAGCACATTGAGGAGTTCCAAAAATTGAACATAAGGGTAAAAAATATTCTAGAGGAGCATAAGATTGATGTGTTCATAGGGACTATAAAGGATAATATCCAACATGATGTTCGCCTTTGGGAACCTGATTCATTAGAGAAGGCATTCAGGTTAGCAAGAAAAATGGAAAGCAAAATTATGGCAACCAGGAAGCATACCACTCACAACTATAAAGATGGAAGTGTTGTTGCCCCTAGTCTTCCACAACCTATAAGGTTGACACCACAACAATTGGAAGAAAAAAGAGCAAAAGGGCTTTGTTACAGTTGTGATAGAAATACACTTAAGGTCATAAGTGTGCTGAGAAGAAATTATTCTACATAGATTGTGAAGAGGAAGAAGAAAAGGAGCAAGAAAGGTCAAAAGAAGAGGATATGCTCTAGGAACAAAGCCTAGATAAAGAAGAAATGAATCCGACCATATCTTGTAATGCATTGGCTGGAATTACCACTCCTCAAACCATCAAGATAGAAGAAAAAATCAAGAAGAAAAAGGTAATAGTGTTGATTGATTCAGGAAGTACCCACAATTTTATTCATTGTAAGGTAGCAAAAGAATTGAATTGCTTCCTATATCTAGCACCAGAGTGTCAAGTGATGGTTGAAAATGGAGGAACGATAAATTGCTCTAGAAAGTGCCATAATATCAAGCTTTGATACCAAATGTTATGAAACCAGCTCACAAAAAGATAGAAAAGAGAGATCAGTGCCTTAGAATTCAGCCTCTTCGAGGGGGAAACCTCCTTTACATTACACAAATGAGCAATTCTTCGATGATTCAAATGACAAAACCTCCTTTCTATATATAGGAGTCT
>APFE031616369.1:14598-103815 GCA_000404065.3 Pinus taeda
CACTTAGGATTTTTAAAAACTTACCACAGGGTTAAGAAGGATTTCTTTTTGGGATGGCCTTAAATCGAATATTCAAAATTTTGTGGTAGAATGTTTGGTTTTCCAACAAAATAATGTTGAAACAATTAAGACACCTTGTCTATTACAACCTTTATCCATTCCAAGCCAATGTTGGGAGGAGGTTTCTATGGATTTTATCAAAGTTTACCCAAGTATGAGGGAAAGAGTGTCATCATGGTGGTAGTTGATAGATTACCAAGTATGCACACTTTTATGCATTATCACATCCATTTAAAGCCAGTACAGTTTCTAGTGCATTTATGGAAACAATTCAAAAGCTACATGGAACCCAAAGATTATTGTAGTGACAGAGATCCCATTTTCACTGGAAATTTTTGGACAGAATTATTTTCTTGTCTTGGTACTCAGTTAGCTCATAGCTCATCTTATCATCCTCAATCTGATGGGCAAATTGAGATAGTAACAAATGTTTGGAAGGATATCTTCGTTGCTTTGTATTGATAAACAGACACAATGGGTCAAATGGTTGCCTCTGGCTGAATGGTGGTATAACACTTCCTTCCAACAACAAAAATGACCCCATTTATGGCACTTTATGGGTATCAGCCACCATCCATCACATCATATTTAAGAGAAAATTCTAAGGTTCAAGCAGTGGGACATCACATCAAACATCAACAACAAGTCCTGCAACTCTTAAAGGATAACCTCCTGTTGGCACAGGATAGAATGAAACAACAGGCAGATCAACTTCACAGCGAAATAATTTTTGATGTAGGTGATTGGGTATTCCTACAGCTACAACCATATAAACAAATGTCCCTCAAGCAAGCTAAGAAGGATAATAAATTATCACCAAAGTATTATGGTCCATACAAGGTGTTGCAAGAGATTGGTATTATGGCATACAAATTGGATCTTCCTGCAGCTTCTTGAGTGCACATATTTTTCCATGTTTCATGTTTAAAGAAGGTTATAGGCGACAAGCTCCCAGTTCAAACAATATTGCCAGAACTTGACATGAAGGAAAAATTATATTAGAACTGGAGGCAATCATAGAAACAAGAAATCGATGGCTACGAAATCGATCAATTTCAGAGTATCTCATCAAGTGGAAGAACTTATCTACTGAGGATTCCACATGGGAGGATGAGAATTTTATACATAAGCATCCAAAAATACTCAAGCGTTGAGGAAAACACTTTTTTGAAGGGGAGGGGCATGTTAGGTCCCTATAATACTAGTGATTACCCCATTACTATTGTAGTTGTATCCCTTATTAATATTGTTGTGTCCCTATTGTCCCCAAATTGTTATTATTGTGCCCCATAGAATCCCTCTATTGTTATTTTTGTGGCTTTATATTATTATTATTAGGTCTGTTGGGTTATATTGTGACTCCTTAGACTCCTATATATAGAAAGGAGGTTTTGTCATTTGAATTACCCAAGAATTGTTCATTTATGTAATGTAAAGGAGGTTTCCCCCTCAAAGAGGCTGAATTATATTGATCTATCTTTTCTATATTTTTGTGAGTTGGTTTCATAACATTACTGGGGAGGTCCCCTTTGACATGTTGGCGGGTCCAGCACCGTCAACAACATCATAAACATGTTCTTGTGGATTAGCAGACTATTTTTCTTCTTTCTTCTCTGCTTCGACTGTTGGTTCTTGTGTAACAATATCGTCATCACCAGGTTCTTATGGAATAGCAGGTCAAATTTATTTGTCCTATTCCCCCACTTGTACTCCAACTTAAAAAGTAGTAGTCTCCATAATTTTGGCCTCCTCGAGGATTTGTTGGCACCTATTAGAATTTTTGTTTGAGATAGTAGATGATGCCATTTATACAGCCTTTGCCAGCATATCCAATCCAATTTCATTCTTAAAATGAAGTTGGTCTTTAACCAAGGTAATTTGTTTCTTTAACTCCTTATTTTCCTTTCTTATATTTTCAATTTGAATGAGAGGGTCAATTTTTGACTTACTTGGTGAATTAACAACCTCTTGTTCTTCTGTCTGCTCTTTTGTTGTTGGTCGTTCTGTCTCCTGATATTTCTCTGGTTCTTGTTTAGGATCCAATGTAATAACTGGGATTTCAGATGTAGAGGGGCTTTCCTCTACAAACTTCTCCTTCTTTCCTTTGTCTTGCTGCTCCTCAAACCCATTAGGTCCAGTTTTATCAACACATTCCCCATCAATTGTAGTAGTAGGTTTTCAAGTATCTACTAGTGTAAAAAATACGCACACCTTTTTCTTAGGGGTTCTTCCACCAATTGATAACTTCTCCATCACTTCCTCTACAATCAAGCACCCACTTCTTCTTTCCTCTTATGAGTCACTAGACATAGGAGGATGAACTAGGGGTCGTTTTAATGGAAATCCTCCTCTTAGGGCTATGTTGACTAGTCATAGGAGGTGTATCATCCCTACTCCGCTTAGAGCCTATGGTTGTCTTTCTCTTGGAAAATGTAGCAGTTTCATCAAAATGTGTTGTTTTAGTGTTGGGTTTTGATTCAGTACTTTGTGTTGTTTTAGCGCTAGGGGTTTCCTCAACATTGGGTGCTGCGTCATCACTCTCTCCATGCTCCTTATTCGCACCAGCACAAGGTCTCACTATCAAAGCATGTCATGTGCTCTCTTGTCTCTATAAGGAATGCATGATGAGTAATTTAATGAGTGCACGGTTAGTGACACAAGTTTCTAGATGTTTTTCCCCTTTCACATTCTTTTCCATGTGTTGTAATGACTTCAGAAACTAGTGTGGTAAATTAATCAATTGCCTTCTCCTTAGGTGTGTCAACAATTGAAAGCGATAATTGAAAATAATTCCAAAACAACTATCACAGGTAATGAATTTTTGGATGAAGAGGGCTACATCTTCCCAAGGGTGAGGAAGAGACGTTCTATCAAAACCCTTGTTCTTGGGTGTCAATTCCTCTCCCTTATGTAAGAATATGGCCTTAGTTTCAATATTGACCACTTTACTTGAGAACCATCATTCTCCTGTCCTAGGAATCCCTCTCACTTTTGTGATAACTGCTTCTATAACAATAATTTTGAAGCCCTTGAGCACATAATTTTGTTCAACCAAGGCTTGGGAAAATTCAAAAGTGAAAATTTCATTTTAATCCTATAATTTTTCAATATAATTCATCCATCTAACCCTTTGAAAAATTTCCAATGCTTTCGAATGTTGTAGCAACACATTAACAATGTCAGGTTCATGTATGATTGTTTCTCCACCCATAGCTTCTCACAAGCACACTACTCAACAATGCTAAGAACCTATTATAGAGCTTCTTCAATGCACACAGATGCTTTCTCATGGGAGAATGTCAAGGTGTTGGAATTACCAGTGGTTACTCCTTAATGCTATTTCATAACTTTTAAATCAAAAGGATTTTTTAAATGATTGCATTGATCTCCAGATGTAACAACACAAATAATAAAGAAAAAAAAGTAATAATGATGGAGTATCATTACTAACGACAGTTGTTACATCAATTTAATTATAAAATTTAATGGTGTCAGAATGGTTCAATCATGCAGTATTGTGGTAGGGTTATGTATGTATTAATTGGATGAATAATTGGATTTCCTAGATCTGTTTTGATCAGAAAAGGAAACACGTCCTTAAGCAACTATCTATGCAGCAATAATAACTCCTGTAATCTTAATTAATCCAAAGAAGTAAAGGCACTGAAATATAATCCTATAGCAACAAGATTCGGCAGACCATTGAATCCTGAAATAGCCCAATCATTGATTGTTAAACTACATAACCCATAAGCACCAAATCCCTTAGCTCTTGACCCTTAATCCCTTAAACCCTAACCCCTAACCCTTTAACCCTTAATCCTTGTAACCTAAATCCCTAAATCCCATAATCCTCAAAGCCCCTATCCACTCAACCCCCAACACATCAATTAATTAACTATTCGGGCACATCTAATGCTAATTGTGGGGTTAAAAAGGGAGCTAACCAAGGAGGTAATGTGGGTGAAAAAAACATAGCTAAACTTGAAACTATCACTGACGCTATTTATAGGGAAATTGATGGCGTGATTTCTGGCGCTATTTATGATGTTACTTCTAGCACTATTTTCTGGTACTATTTATGGCACTGATTTTGACGATATTTATGACATTATTATTTCTTGGATTAGCATCTAAATGTTTTGGCTGGTGAAAGAAACACCAAAAATAGTGTCACCCCAATAAATAGCACCAATGTTTTCAAAAAAATGGAGAAAAATACACTAAAATAGTCCTTGGAAGCAAAAAAGTGAGCTAATCATAGGGATTTCTTGTAGTTATATCAAAGCGAAATTAACAAGTCCTAAGGATGTCATAAGAAACCATAGCCTCATCTCTATAGACCCTCAATTAGCCCCTCTCTACCCAGAGAAACAAGAGCAATTCATCCTCCATTTTGAAGACATTTTTAGGCTTTTGGGGACTAAGGGTTTGTAGGCGATGGCATGCTCCACCCCATAGTCTACAAATCAGGGAATACCACTCGCCTAAGAGGTTGATGAATGCCCTAAAAAGGACCCCACTCTTCAAGAGAAAATTTCAAAGGTTCAAGATTAATTGGATATGCTTAAAGCTCTGCTCTCCCTTGTTATTGGGCTTACAGGAACGATGCTATCAGGCATAGGAACAAAGGTAGTGGGCAACAATAGAGGCAAATGGAGGTTTTTATCCACAAGAAGACCAACTATCTAGAGTGCCTTGGGATGTCACAAATGCCACCAGGGTCATGCATGAGCTACAAATCAGTGAGTAAGTTGCTTAGAGGGTGAGAAACACCTTGAATAGGGCGGTGAGGATGGGTTCCATCCATAGGTATGTCATAGGGCCCATTTTTCCATACTCTAGCATATAATTTCCTCTTTCCTCACATTTATTAACAAATTTTTTACTATAATGTGCTTAATAGGGAGACTAAAGGATGTTTGTTCTACTTCGTGGCCTAATGTGGTTAATGTGTAAGAAAATAGTGCTTTTGAGTGCAATTACTATGCATAGGTACATTGGAGGCAGTTGGAGGAGGTGTAGGAGGCTTGTCCGCTGCATTTACTCAACTACAACTTGAGTTGATCCCTAAAATCACTCACTTACAGCTTGAGGATATACTACTAGCTGATGCACTCAAGGAATTGTGAGGATATAAGGGAGATGGATCCAATTTTTTAGATATTTTGGAGGGAATTTGTCCTCTCTCCAAGAAGTTTTCCCCTCAGTAATTTTAGTATAAATAAGCAAGCCTAAGGGTTCAATAGGATTTGTAATTTTGGATCAAATAGGAGCTACTAAGAGCTAGGATCTTGAGACTTCCAATTTAATTTCCTTTGCATGATGTACTTGAACCCTTTTTTATGTCAATTAAAATCTTACTATTATCTTTCATTTGAGTTTGTTTTAGAGGGGTAAGTCCCCTTGGGTTAGGACCCAACCTAGATGCTCTAGTATCTCTTTGTGTATTTTATTCATGCATTGCCTTTGTTAGCAACACATTTTTTCTTTCTTGATAGCATTTTTCCTATAAAAGTTTCAAGTGTGGGCCTATCTACCACCTATATTATGGGAAGTGTGGTTGAGGAATATGTATTAGCAAGCCAAAAATATGTGGTTACTTTTTCTTGAAATTGTTCAATCTTAGATTAATTGTCTTGTCCATACTCTATTTTCTACATACTTAGGGATTAAATCACAATATTTTGTAAGATTTTATGGATGCAGGTCATATTCGTGATACTAGTTAGATTTTCTTTTGATGCAAATAAAATTTAATTCATCCTTTTTACTTAGTTTCATAAAATGCAACTCACCCTTTCTTGTTTAGTTCATTTTGCTCCAATTTGGCTATTAGTTTGGCATTCTTTCCAAGTTGCAAGTAATACTAATTTCTTGATGGGTTGGCATATTCATCCTTTGTTCCTCCTATCACCATCAACCTCTTTCTCCTAAGCTCACAACACCCTCGAAACTCTGCCACCAAAATTACATTTCTGGGTCATTGAAGGACACCGTGAGCCTTTGTTTTTGTGCAAGATGGGCCTATGAGAGGTGTTAAGCTTGGAAAAATATTAATATAGCCTTAATATTTCTTAATATATCCTTTCATACCTTTATATCACCTCTTACACCCTTAGAATGCTCACTGATCCAATCTTGTAATTGATATTTCGTTGATCATCAATTAATAATTAATTTGGTTTGGTAAAAAAAAATGATAATATATAAGGTTTACATTGTAAAATAGATATTTTTTTTAATATATTAATTTATTTTATTTAAGGTTCAATTGGTTAATTTCATTATATCCTTATTTTGAAATGATAACTTCGTACAACCTGCATCTTGTCCTAGTTTCTGTCATGTTAGTAAGTAAATGATGACGGCCCACTTCTCCCCTACAATGTAAAGCAAGGTGAAGGATTTTCCAAAAAGTAAAAACTTATCTAATTTTAAATGCTTGTGCTGCTATGTCACTTTTAAAATATGCTTTCCCTACTATGCCACTATTAATTTTTTTAATTAATTCAATGACTTTGCATCATTACTTTGTAAAAATTTATCTTGACTCTTTCTCATGTAAGTCACCTAAATGGCAACAATTCTATCTGAGCCAATTTTTTAACTTAATTTAATTATAAACAAAATTTATGTAAGTCACCTAAATGGCAACAATTTTATCTAAGTGAATTTTTTTAACTTAATTTAATTATAAATAAAATTTATGTTTTTATTGGTTGAATTTCCTGATTTTTGGTTATTTACTGTGTAAATTTTGGAATATTTTAGAAATTAATAAAGCTAATAGGTTTTTTTAACTTGATTTACGACTAAAATAAATTATTTCATTCCATAATCAACTATTTGACTTGACTCTTGTTGCTAAATATTGTTTTGTTTTGACTTGATTTATGACCAAAATAAATAATTTAATTCGTTAATCAGTTATTTGACTTTACTTTTGTCCCTAAATTTTTAAAATATTCTAAAATTTACAATCAAATTATTCTCGTGTTTCTAGTTACTTGTCAAGTGATAATCCATCCAATACAAAGATGGAAGAGTTCTATTGATAGATTGAGTATTTCTTTCACAAAGAGAAATTATTGGATACTAAGACTGGAATAACAAGCTTAACTAGTGGACCTCACTTATTCAAAGATTTGTTCCTTAATATATCTAGGTGAGTGAGTAGTTTAATAATTATTTATCATGTTAGGATGACACTCCCTTTTGACTATTTAAGGTATACAATGTTAATTTTTTTTTAGCATTTTTATGTCAGATTATAGATTTATAGAATATTTTGAATTCTAACAACCAAGAGAAGAGTCAAACAATCAATCTTTTTCCTAACAGAATAATCCCAAAATCTATAATCTATATAAGTACACCAATCTTTTCAAATAATTCAATGCATTTAGAGATACATAATAATAGTCTAAAAATTATACTATGTATTCATTCATACATATAGAAAAAGAACAAATTTTCAATATAAGGAATCCAAAACTTGCTTTCTTAATTGATGTGTTTAAGTAATGACATATATCAATTTTATGAATTACAAGTGTTTATTTTCTCTATAATTGGTTTGGCCCACAGGGCTTTGAATCTCATTGTTTACATAGTACTTCATAACAAGGTAATCACTAATTGAGCTACTGTAGTGGCTAAATAAAAATTTATAATTTATTAAATAAATGTTTTTAAGAATATTTAAAATAAGTATTGTAGCCCTTGTTCAAATGTGGAGCTAATTCATATTTTTCAAAATCCAATAATCAAACTAAGCAGCGAGAATGCTAACTATACAACCTTGTTATTCTTTATAACTAAAATTTATAAAATTTATACACTAGTGATGGAGAATGCAAAAAGAAAATCTTCACATGGTCAATGTCTGATATAGTATTATTTCTAATTTAACATTATTTTTTTTTTAAAGTAATCAAGCACATAAAAGAAATGCTGGAGAATGCAAGAAGAAATCTTGCGATGGTTATTAAAAACTTAAGCACATGGAAGAAAATGCAAAAGGATATTTTCCAATGGTCATTGACCTATGGAGTACTATTAAAAACTTAAGCATATGGAAGAAAATGCAAAAGGATATTTTCCAATGGTCATTGACCTATGGAGTATTATTAAAAGCTTCTTGGTAGAACCCTTCCATGGCTAGACAAGTCTTTATGAGTATTATTAAGGCACAATGGTAAAACCGTTCCTTTAGCTAGATGTGGCTTGATATTTTGGCTTTATAAATATCATTCTAGGGTTAAAATATAGGAATTATTTTTGAAAATTTTAAGGAGTAATTTGATAAAGGAAAATATTATATTATAATAAAATTACTTTAATTTTTATATTTATTAAAAAAATAAAATAACTAATTTATTATTAACATTATACCATACTATTTTAGCATTTTTCCCATTGTAATAATAATAAAAAATAATGTCTGATCAGATATAAAAGAAAATGAATATTAATTGATCCAATTATTTTACACGTCACCATTCATTGAATCTTTACACATTCACATAGTCAAATATGTTAGATATTATTACTTTTGTTTTCCGTATATATAGAGCGTGTGCTTTAGATTAGTTAAAAAAAAAAATAAATTATGAGAAAGTTCATATTATTCTATTGTTTATTATTAATAAATAAGTGTTTAGAAATAATTTTTTAATTTTTTTTCCTGAAGAATTAATGTTTATATTTTGTAATGTAATTCAAAATTTGATTAGCCATAATTTCCATGTGTACTTCATGTTAGTTTTGTGTGTTCTATTCAAATATAGTTGAGAGTCTTTGCATTGTCTATGTGTCAATTCACATGTTTTGAAAAATAATTAATGAAAATAATTGGGTTAAGGTAAAGGATAAAAAAATGTAAATGAATTTTACAGAGAAAGAGAAAGAGTAGTAAATGGGATTTAGTAGAATTACTAAAAATTTATGGTTAGATCATTTTTTTTTATTCATAATTTAATTCTACATTGAAAGTAATGAACCGCATGTGGATTATCGCGAGATATTTGCGTGAATTGAAATGTTAGATATAGTTACAACAGTCTTAGATATAGTAACTCAAAATAGGTGGAAAGTATATGGAATGGATGTAAAGTTGACATCCTAAATGGTATTTCATAAACAGGGGTTTATGCTGAGCAACCAACAAGATATGTGATAAAATGACATTAAGATAAAGTTTATAGATTGAAAAAAACACTCTATGGACTTAAGCAAGTTCCAAGAGTTTGGTATAACAAGATTCATTCATATATGATTATGTTGACGATGTTCGAGGCTGCCAAAATTGTATGGGGATCTCCCTAATGTGAGGTCCCAATTAGACCTCACGTTGTTTGATGTAGGAGTCCCATCCAGTCATACAGTCTAGCCATCGTTGGAAATGTTTAAAGATATGTCTTGGTTATAATTTAATACAAGAGAACACAACACCACTATGGGGTAGCAAGAATGTGAGCATTGTGAGACATCTAATGTAAGGTGTACAAGGATTACTTCCACGGCTGATGAGGGAAACGAGCCACCGGTTAGAAAAGTAATAGTATTTTTCTAATTGGGGACTCGGGAAGAAAGGAGAAAGGCTTGTTGAATATGTGCATATTAATCCACATAATAAACAATGATTGTTAAAACATAACAACACTCATTTAATATTAGCCATAGCTAAGGAATGGATTAGTTCGTTATCTTATTATGTAATTAAAACAACATATACCATAAATATAACCAGAATAGTCTAACTACATCTGCAATACATGTATGAAGGAGTGTTAGCTCATTAAGCTTCTAATTAAAAGTGCAAGATCCTAAGTACATTATTACATAGATGAAACATCGTACGTAATAGTGGAACACAAAGCCACAACTTTCTTCTCCAAAGAATGATCTATCTCCTATGTTTTACAAGAGAATCCAAGGCAAGACCTCTAGAATCTAAGCCCTCCAAAAATCCCATGCTTGAGTTATGAGGAGCTATTTATAACAAGTAACAATGACCTTTGGCCTTCCTCATGAATCTTTGACTTCTATGATTGTTCATATTCTATACATGACCCATTACATTCTAATGTGTGTCGATTCGCATCCTATGTGTCCCTTGGACTTCATTACATAACATTTATTACATAAGATAAATTAAAAATGAGATGAACACTATATAAGACAAAACTATAATGGGACAAAGACTCATCCAATGGATAAGTCATTTTCTTCTACATGGAGCTCATTTTTAATATATGTGTGTCAAGCTATGAACTTCTTGGAGATGTCTTTGATCCAAGCTGACAAGTCCCCGGTGTAGCACATATTTACCTCCAAAGCCTCCCTCAATATGTTCTTGGAGGTTGATTGTGCATGATTCCATAGCCATGAAAATTTCATATGTGTTATGACTAGTGCAAAGGCGTATTGATGAGTAATGTATTTGGTTACCTCCAAGCCTTCTTGTTTCATTGCCTGCCTGATCTGCTCGATGTATTGCTCGATCTCTAGTAAGATGATCTCCCTGCCTTTGATTTATTCAATTGTACCTATCGAAAGAATCCCATGCTTCTGTGTAAGAGGCTCAAAACCATTATGCAGAAAATTATATGTGGCAATGGTACTAATCAAATGTTCACCAAGGCACATGTAGTTTTGGTGGTGGAGTCTCAACTGAGCTCTATCCATTTCTGCAATAAGCCTATCATTCTTCTCCAAATTTTGCGGAGTATCAAGACACTTGGAAACCCAATCCTAAAGATGATCAACTTCTCTGTTTTCTACCTTCAATAGTTTCACCACTTCTTGTGCCTTCTTTTGAATGCCAACAAGAGGAGACGCCACTTGTTGTAAAAGAATCATCGCATCGTATAATTGCATAATGGTGTCCTACATTCGCCACAATTCTTACTACATGGCTAACTTCCATTCGACAGTGTTGAAGCTCTGTGATGACAACCATTGATTCTACACAGAATTATGTTATGCCTATCGCTTCGTGGAAACAATTTCTCTTCTGAGCCTGACATTCTCATTCAACAAGTACTCAAAATTATCTTGTGTCATTGTAGCGAATGCAACATTTTCCACCATAATAGCTCTAGGTTTCCTTCTGGTGTTAGAGGTTATCACCTTCTTTGTAGAGACTAGGACTATATTTTTGGGATCCTTGAGGAATTATATATGGCTTTGTTGCATGATCATCTTCTTAAGTTGATCAAACATTGCACTGCATATATCCATGACATGGTCAGTCGGTGGAGGTGTGATCACCATTTCCCTGAATGGAAGATGACCACCTGTAAGTGGAGGTTCCTCTGGTTCATCATCCATAGATTGGATGGTATGTTCTTCCTCCAATGCTTCTTATTCCATTTCTTGAGTCAATTATTCTTCTTCTAATCTTTGTGTTGCTTCTTCCTCCTGGGACTGCCTCTGTTGTTCTTCTTATATCCTTCTCTTTTGTTCTCCTTCTTGTTTCTTTCGAAGAAACTCATATTTCTTCCTCTTCTCCTCCTCCTCTTCTGCTTCTCTCCTTTCTTGTTCCTCTTGGATAGTTCCTAAGTTAATAGGATCAACTTTCCACTTTCTACTGCTCTTGTTTGCCGAATCATATCTCATCATTTTCTAAGAAGCTAGTTTCCTTTCTTGAGGGGTTATTTGTTCCTTCTCCTATACCTTCAAGTATTGAGGTGGTGGATCATGGGGTGAACTGGTCCCCATCTTTGGATGTGCCTTCATGTTTTCATTGTACCAGTTCTTTATCTTCTCATCTTCTACTATGGACATTGATGAATACCTTGTATTATGACTGATCCTTTCATAATGTTGCTTGAGAATTCGCTTAGGATCATATCCATAGAAATCCCTAGTGACGAAGTCCAGGTAGTCCAACTCCTATATCTCAGTTGTAATTGCCTTGTGGCTCTTCGACTCATATAATCTGATCCTCAATGGAAAGATTAGCTAAGAGGTTTTCTTCCTCCTATGAAGAATTCTCGACAATCCCTTGTCCAACTCATTTTCTGCCTCTTACATGACCATCTTGTTGGTCACATATCGTGGCATAAGATGAGGGCATATCGTACAACCAAAAAATTTGATGTATGTACCCTTAGGAGCTAAAAACTAGTTTGTGCTATCTCAGAATGAGTCCTTCACCCAATCAATCATGTAAGGAGGATCGATCTCAAATATCATATGAAATATAACTACAAAGAAGTTCTTAGCCAATTTCTCATATACGCCTTTGGAGCTTGCTTCTGATAACACTCTATAGTGGAAATAAACTAGGAACTTCTCCTAAGAGGTCCATTTCTAGTTCATTCATGAGAACGCATACTATGCATGGATTCCATCTAAGAAAAATGTAGACATGTAGAATTTTGATGTCTAGTTCACCCTTCAAGATGCTTTTTCCTACACTACCTGATGCTGAAATTCATATGACAATATATCTTCCTAATTTAAAGATATATCACGTGTCACCACCATATTGAGCATATATATCCAATTCTCTTCAAACACCTTAGTGTTCTCAAGCCCAAAAAATCGACAATTCATGGCTATGAAGTACTAATATTCATATCTAAGGATCTTTGTCAGATAGATTACGAATGGGTGATGGTGAAACTTGGCAAGATCTTGACACCATGATTTTATAATGTCACTTATGTTGAGGGTATCCCATCTCATGTAGAAGGTGTCATTTGCATATTCATTGGGTGTGAGCATCTTAAAATATGTCTTCATGTCTTCATCATAATATAAGGTGGCAAGATGAATGCCTCTGTTACTACGAAGCACAAGGTGAGAGTCATCCATATGTGTTTAAATCCATTCAATTACATCCACACATGGCATGACTAGGAATCTGCATGTGATCTTGTGCCTCTTGGGCTTCTTGATGTTGATGTATGGATGCACATCTTCTATGTCCTCAACAAACGTTTCCAGCATGAATGTGTTGTATATCTTGCTCCATGTGACCGTTTTAGCCTCATCAATAAAGCACTATGTGTCTTCATATATGGGAATGTTTGGCTTTGTAACTTCAACAGGTTCATTAGTGCTTGCATTTGAGAGTTCTTTTGAGGCCACTTTACGAGGTGACATGGCTCCAACAGATGACAATAGAGTGACAATACTTGTAGTACGAACACCTATTTGTGTTAGCACACTCATAATGATAATATTAGCTTAACGAAACCTACTTATGTAGAAATACTTGTAAATAGTGTAAAAATATCCATTACATGTTATTGGGCATGAAAATATGTTAATGGAAACACAAAATGACTTTCATGCATGAGAAAATATGCATGAAAACAAGGAGGGTGCACTTTCAAAGTGTGAAGGGATGTATAGTGTCATTATGGGCTTTTAATTGCACTCAACCACTCAATCAAGTGGATAAAAACACCTAGGGAACATTGGTGCACTCCAAAGGGACGAGGGATGACGCAGTTAAGACTTCAGGCCTTCACCGTGCACTAATGTGCTCAAAGAGAAAGGGAGGACATGCTCTCGCAATCTGAAGGGATGAAGGATGGCATAGTCAAGTCTTCAGACCTTCAAGGTGAGCTTATGTTCTCAAGTGCAAGTAAGGCACACTGTCACATGTTGAAGGGTCAAAGGAAGATGCTTTGTTTCTTCATGATGCACTCACACACTCAAGGGAGGGTGTAGTTCTTTGTGGTGAAGTGCGCTCAAGCGGAAAACTTGATCATTTTGGGTGCATTTTTCGAGACTGATTGGGCTTAAAGTCTAAATAAGTTTAATATACCTATTGGAAGCTCAGAAACAAGTTTAAACATCAGGAATTGATGATTAAGATGAGAAGAAGAAATATATCTAAGGTTATATAGTTATCATTGCATTCACAATGGAATATGAAAATGTTGAAGAATGTGAAGAGTTTCTTTATATGACAATGGATTAACACTTGCAGCATGAATATTGAGAATAAACACCAAAAATTGAATTGAAAACCCAAGAAAAGACACCAAGAAAATCACAAACGACAATGAAATCATGAAAACATTTTGACATGCAAAACTTACTTGTAGTGCTAGTTGATGAAAAGTTTCTTGATTCCTAGTTGTGCGCCAAATTTAGATGGCATGATTATGTAAATGAATGATTAAAAAATTTGATTTGAAGAAGTTAAAATGAAAAAATGATTCATGCATGAGAACCTCTTGTTGACAAGTCAAAGGATTGGTTAAGAAAAGTTAAGTAGCCTCCTATTTTCTAAGAGTGCTCCCACATGCAACAAGTTGCTCATACATGCACGCAGGAAGCGTGCATGTCTTTTACATGAAGGAGTGCGCTTAGGTAGGGCGCAATTTCTCAGCATGAAGGAGTGTGCCTAAGGAGGGTGAACTTATTAATCTCAAAGGAGTGAACAGGTGGGCACATGTCTTTACCAACTTGGAGTGCACTTTTTCTTTTTTGAGTGATTTTCTTGCTTTTGTTTTATTTTTCTATGCTTTTCATTGCTTTTCGAGTGTGTGCATGGTAAGAAGGAAAGTATCTAAGTCAATAAAGATCATGGTTTCACCTGAATATGGAATAACCAAATCAAGCGCTTCTAATGGTTAAGTGACAATGCTTAGGAAACAATGACTTAGGAGGATGCGACACTAGGAGGAAAGAAATGAATAGCAAATCAAACAACATCACAACACAAATTATGTTGAAATGGCAGTTGATGTAGGCTCCAAAATTTACATAGGAAAATACTTTGGAGGGTCGTTGTTGCAGCAACAACACTTGGAGACACATTAGGAGAATCCAAACTTCACTGAAATGGTTCATTATAGGCACTGTTAGTGTCAGTACCTTCATCCCTCCATCAATGATCAAATTCTCTTTTTGCATGCGTTTTAGGTGTCTCATCCGATCAGCTGCATTCCATTAGGTCATGGGTCATTTGATGGTAGCGGTTCTTTATCAAATTCCCTCATGCTTTTTATCTGCTGGCCTATTTTCATATGTACAAGTCATTTGTTGTCATTTTTATTTCATTTCAATTGCAGAAAGTCATTTTACGGTTCTCAAGCCTCATTAGGTCTAGGGTTTGTCACCATGGTCATGAAAAAGCTCAATAATGGTCAGCAAGCACATGAGGAGGTCTAATAAGGTCTCAGCATCAAATTTTCAATAATGATATACTAATTAATAGATTTTTTTCCTCAGAACCCTATTTTGAGGAAAAACAGAGTTTTATGTTGCATGTAATAAAAGTTTCATGTAATTTTAATTTTCCTATATGTAATAAGTATCATCTACAACCCTAGGTTACCTTGCCAAACTCCTACACTCCAGCTCCTGCAAAAGAGATAAGAAAATCCAAGCATTAGTCGATTAAATGAGAAAAAAGAGAGCCAAACTGCAAAACAAAGTTTTAAAGAACAAAATGAAAAGAAAATTCTAGAAATTGGGTTTTCTAAATAAAAAAATTGAAGTCAAAAAGTATATAAAGTTTCTTTGGTATTTGAAAACTTCATTTTCTCAAAGTGAGAGAGAAACAAAGTGAAAATCGCGCATAGAGGCGAATAGAAGAAAGTTGCAGCAAATTTTGCAGTTTTCCCTTGGCGCGACACACTTGGGCATAGGTGTGGCGCACATGCTCGGCACGGAACATCGGGTGTAGAATTTGCATTGAAACTTGAATTGGTGCGGCGCACTTGTTAGGCGCGGCGCACCTAAGTGTTGGCGTGGTGCACCAGTCTGCCAAGCCTAAATTTCATTCTAACGACCTTGCCAAGCTCCAAATTTTTGCAAACTTCATTCCTCCAAGTAAGTAAAGCCTCCTAATTGCCATTGCAAGAGATTTAGTACTCATTTATGGTGTTTTAATAGGTGAAAAATCAAACCCTAATTGCTACACAGTTGCATTACAAAAATTTGTCTAGGGTTTTGTAATTTGTCATTCTTGATGTTTTACTCCCCTGCATCATTATCACATTCCTCTCCACTAAACTTTCACTCATTTCACTTCCCTTTCCCTCTCTCATTCACACTCATCGTACCCCCCTATCCCCAAAACCCTAAAACCCTAACACCTAATTCCCACTATTCCCCAAACCCTAATTTGTATTCCTAAACCCTATCACTCCATAATAACCATATAGTTAGCATCAAAACCTCCCACTCATTAGTCCCATTCATCAAATCCCAAAGAAGAAAACAACAGTCACCTGTCCTTCAAATAAAATCTCTTCATACTCATCATTTTGCACCATACAGTGGCAAACATGGAAACATATTTAGCTTATGAAAGGGATGAGGAAACAGTGAGTGATTCATCCCAAGAGATTCATGCACCGAGAAAACCACATAAGGGAGGAAAACACATTCGGGAGGAGCCCACCACACTTACATAGTTATTGGCGTATCCCTTTGCAGTATTATGTTTCAAACATCAGTCTTGCCACCAGTTTTGTGAGATGGTGGAGAGGGTGAAATACCACCATGAACTTGCTAGACTATTTTTCCTTCATCTTCACAATGGCCAAGTGCACCTAGCAGGTGTTTCCTTCACTCTAACACCTGAAACTATAGCTCAAGCAACAGGGATTCCAAATGTGGATGAATAGTGGGACAAAGGAAAACACGTGAGTAAAGAGAATTATGAGCCTTATATCAAGGCTTGTTATAAAAGAAAATCAGTAGGGTCTTTCCTTTCAGATACCTATAGGACACTTATGCTCCACTCATGAAGCTTATTATCAAATACTTCAGCTGTGAAGGGAGATTTTCTCGCTTGTACACCTACCATATTAGATTATTGATGCATTTCACTAGAGTGAGGATGATGAACCTCCCCTATTTCATCTGCAGAAACATTGAGAAAATGGCTACATTGGTGCAAAGGAAACCTTTCCATCAATATTTAAACAAAATTTATCATTTTTCATTGATCAAGATTGTTGTTTTGCATCAATTGAGTTTGTTGAATGTTTCATGGGACACTTTCATTTCACATGGGGTTTTCAAAAGCCCTCAAGTGACCCCATCAGTTTTTCAAGAGGAACAAAGGCCTTTAAATCAAGCAGAGGTTCACGAGGCTCAAGCTACAGGGGTGCCAGTATATGTCACTTATGAAAAGGGGACAAGGAGTCTATTTGGAGCTACAAAACGATTAATATCTCCACTTGGGTTGGAAGGCATCTCGTTTCCTTCATCAGATCATAGGCAAATGCTATCTTCCCCTGGGGTGAAAGGGGATTTTCCTTCTTCTTCAACAAAGCAGGTATATGATAAAGGGAAACAACCATTGCATGAGGAAGGGCCTTTTGAAGGTCAGGAGAGAGATTTCATTTTGATTCAGGATGATGATGTTGATTTGGGCTCTCAAAGCTCAAAACTCAAGGAGATCATCAAAGAGCAAGAATTTGACATCCATGCCTTAGCTCTTAACCTTGAAAGAGTTAAGTGGATAATCAATTACCTTGAGCAACAGAACAAGCACTTGGAGGATAAGCAAACAATCATGGAGCTGCAAACCATTAGAGAAAATAAGAAAGCAACAAAAAGAAAGGAAGTCAAGTTGACACCCCTCGAGCAAGAGATTGATACTGACCAGGAATCTTGGCTAGAGAGGGAAAATATGTACTTGGAGAAGCTTCTTGAGAAGGCCAATAAGGAGAAAAAGATGTTGCGGCACATGGCTTATCACTATTTGGCACAAAACAAAATTTACAAAGCTAGGATAAGGTGCCTAAAAGCCAAGTTGAAGAAGGCTTTGAGGAGCAAGAAAGACCAAGATAAACTCAAGATCTTGGCTGAAGCTTCCTTGGCCCAGCATAGTACTTGATGCAGATCACTCATGCCAATTTTCAAGAAATTTTCCAAACGTTTTGACAATTTTGAATTTTTGAAGGAAAAAAAGGTTTTTCTGGTAGGTGCGTAACGCCACTTGGCGCTCGTTTTTTCTAGGTACCTACTCTAGAGAAAAAATTTGCATTTTTGGATTCCTCATGGAAAATAATGAATGCCCAGAAATTACTAGAAAGGTTTGACAAGTTTTAGGTCACCAAAAGGGCCAAAAACACCTCAAAAAATGCCCTCTCTACCACTTTTTGGCCACACAGGAAGCAATGTTGGGAGAACTGATTTTTGGAGAGGAAAATGGGCACCAAACTTAGAAATTCTACTTTTTCTAGAAAGTAGATAGAAATATCTTTCCAACAAGCCTACTTGGAGAAAATTTGGTGAAGGGGAAGGCCTGCAAATGTATCTGGGAAAACGCACTATGCACAGAAAAAGTGCCATTACGCACAGGATAAAAAAGTGTCAATTTTGCCTAAAAACTCTATTTTTCACCTAGTTTTCTTCTAGTTTGACTTTTTCTTTATTATGGTAAAATTCATGAGCTTACATGATGTAAATTGATGTAATATAATTTTAAAATGATGAAAATTGACTTGATAAGGTAGATACATCAGTTGTAGGTGGTTTGGAGTTGAATAAATCAGTTTCCTTGGTTTTAGATGCAAGTTGTTCCACTGCCTCTTTTTGTGTTCCTAGTTTAGAAATGATTGAAACCATCCCTCTCTTCATGGATTCGACCCCTAATGGATAGCATAGGTAGTTTGGAGGTCTATATCATGTGTTTTTTCAGTCATTTTCAAATGTTGGACTCTTGTGAATGCTTTGAGCATTATTGTACATTCATCTTTGCAGTTTGGCAAGGAAATAGACCAGGGTTTGCAGCATTTTGTGGGATTATTGCAGCAAGGTGATTTAGTATTATTTTTCCTTCTGTGATTCAAGTTCTCACGTGTTTATGTGTACCATCATCTCTCTCTTTTCAGCTTAACTAAATGAATCGAGTATAAAGGTGGAATTCATTGATGTTGTAGTGCTCTACCTTAGGGTTTATTTGGTTTTACATGTTTTCAACTGTTTGAAGAGGATTCTTGATACTTTCATGCCCTCTCCAACTCCTTAACAGTCTTAAGACTTTCCATTTCCCTTATTTCAAAGTACTAAAGCATTTACCTACCTCGTCCCACAGAAACCTTTGCAACACTGAGTCCATTCCTCGGACCCAAAATTGCCTTTCACATTTGATCCAACAAACCAACATAAAATTCAATAAAACTCCTTTGGGCATATACCTAACCTAAAATTAGTCTTTAAATCAGTCATATCAAGTCTCATTTGCTATATTTTCCTGATATTGACAAGGAGAGAGCCCTTTCTTGACCTGGTAGGGCTAGCTACCAAGTTGAGCGTGGTTTAATCTTACCCTATACCTGCCTTTCTCAGCCTGAGGTAGATTTAGGCCATAACATAGTTGTGACTCCATAGGAGACGAAAATTTTATTTGTTTGTTAGTGTTCTTCGCTTTATAAACTACAGACGAAGCCTGAAGTTAGTCAGGTGGCCTTTGAACTGCACTTGCTTTGCAAGTGCATAAGTAGATGAAAGTTGTTTCAGTGAATCTCCGGTCTAGCCTTATAAACTGAACACCTGACTTGGAAATTGCCCCAGTACATCAAATAATTCTAGACTTTTGGATGATGAGTTTAGAATTTAGTAGGCTGACAAGATTGTAATGTCAATTTGATTTTTTGGAATAATTCAACACACTGGATTCCAGACGATACACCAGAGCCAATCCTGATCCTGATCCTCCTGACGTGTATGAAAACCCGAATCTCATTCCAAGAATTCTCCGTCAAGAAGGTTCTGTGATTCCTGTGTTTAGATCTCGTTCATGCCCGGTTGTTTTTGAATATCTCGAAGATCTTCCATTTGATGAAAATTTTGATCTATTTTTGTTTGAAACTAAGTCTGAAAGTGTAGTTGGTGCTACTGCTCTAAATCTAGAGTTTGTTAAAGATCATGAAACTGAAAGAGTAAATCAATCAATTGATGCTTATATTCTGAATCTTCAAACTTCAATTGTGGCTACCAATATTCCCAAGTTCTTAGAATCTGCATATGCTACTCTTGGTTCATCTTCCATTGTATCTAATCTAGAAATTCCTATTGAAACTCCTTTTATTCCCACAATTCTCGTGCCACCCACCATATCTGATCAAAAATCTGTAGTGCTTTCACCCCCATCCACTCCTTCTACACCTCAAACATCAAGAATTTATTCACCCCCTTTGACACCTCATACACCGATTGCTATTGTTGTTCCAACTCGTCCTACATCCCCAAGGCCAATTGTAAATCCAACTCGAGCAATGGCTGCCAAATATGCACCTCTTGTTTTGCCACAAAACTTGGATGCGATGCCTGCTAATTACCAAAGCAAGATCCCCTTGTTTGATGCTTCCCAAGGTGTCATAGCACAACAACATGTCGATAGGATGAGTGATTTCTTTGATTTCCACAAGATAGATGCAGAGAATGTAACAATGAGATTATTTGTGCAAACTTTTGGAGGTGAAGTCTGATAGTGGTTTAGAGCATTGTCTGCTAGAAAAATCAGTTCATTGGAAGCACTTCAAAGACAATTTCTAGATCACTGGGAGGTAAATAAAAATCCAGTTCAAATCCTTTCCGAGTATGAGAACATAAAGAGAAACATTAGTGAAAGTGTCCAGGAATACTGTGTTAGATTCAATACTGTTTCTAATGCCATTCTAGCTAATATCAAGCCACCTATGGAGTTGGCCTTGATCAAATTTCCCAATGGTTTTGATCCTGATATGGCATATTAGTTGATAGAAGGAGACCCGACTACATTGGAGGACATGCAGAAAATTGCCGTAAGTGTTGAAGCAAATTTGTTAGCTAAGACAGCTAGAACAAAGACTGAGAAGAAGGTGACTATAAAGGAAGAAGCTTCTACCTTAGATCATTTTCTCTGCAAGATTGAAAAGATGTTTGATAGATTCACCATTGCAGATATGCCTAAGACACAAGTTAGAAATCCAAATTTTCATGGTCAACAACAACCACAATTTAGAATCAAGCAACGGGAGCAAAGAGCTCAAGATCCATCAGCTCAACAGCAAGTCAAAACACCATTACAGCAGAACTATGTCCATGGCACTAAATTAGAAGATGATGAGGCCCCAATTAGAGAAGGGAATCACTTTTTTACACCAGACGGTTTGCCGATTTATATCATTGAAGATGAAGAGTATTCAGAAAGTCTAGCTATTCAAAAAGATGAAGATTTTATATTGGCAAATGAAACAATCCCAAAATAGGAATCAGATGAATACTAGAGAGGGTACATGAATGATTGATAGCGCAGCAAAGGAAATACTCACCTAGGAGTAGGGATGTTCCTATCAATCCAATTCAGAAAAGGAAAGAAGCAACACCACCAAAGAATGTCTCTCCAAGTGTGCAGAAAAAGGGAAAGGAGCCAGCGGATCCTACTTCTAGTAAAGTGCAATTAGCAAATGAAAAATCAAATCAGCCAAGTGCAACAAAGGAGAAAACTGAAAAGAAAGACGCTCGAGTCAAAGAGGTAGAGAAAGCTACAACCTTTAGCTTAGAAAATGAAATTGCTAAGTTAAAAGTGTCAATACCTTTGACTAAATTAATGAAGAACAATAGTTATAAAGGTCAAGTGGCTAAGATTTTGAATGTAGATCCTTTGTTTGATATGGTAAATGTGGAAGATGACCAACCTGAGCTTATCTTTGGTCTGGCATTAGAAGGCCAATCTAAGGATAGTGATGTAGCTTCTTTTTACATCAGCCTTAGATTGCATGATTATGTTTTGCACAATGCCATGTTTGATTTAGGAGCATCTCATAACCTGATGCCAAAGGAAATTATGGAAAAATTGGGTTTGGACATCACTAGAAAGCATCATGACCTTTATTCCTTTGATTCTAGTAGAGTAAAATGTATTGGTCACATTAAATATTTGGTTGTAAGTTTGGATTAGATTCCAATGAAAAATTTTCTTATGGATGTAGTTGTGGCTGACATTCCCCCTAGATTTTGCATGCTTCTATCCAGATCATGGGGTGCAAAAATCAAAGGGACATTGCAGTTAAATTTCTCCTATGCTACTATTCCTGTGTTTGGTTAAATAAGGAAATTATATAGAGAGAAAAAGATGAAGTACAAGATCACGAGCAAGGAGAAACCTGTGAATCATCCAACTAATTATGTACATACAGATTTAGAGTCTTTTGTTCTTTATTCTGACAGTAGTTTCAATGATGTAAATAGTCAATTAGTTGAAGTTGAAGATATACCTGAGATTACAGAAAATTTCAAAGCTATACTTCATCAAGAGAGGAAAAGGCTTGAAAGTACCACTGAATAGTCAACTTTCCACTAGTAGTAAGAAAAAGATGGACAACAGTCAAAGGAAGAAAAACATGCAAAATTTTAGCACTTGGAAGAAGAAGCCAGTTTGTGGAGTATGGACTTTGATGGAGCAGTAAGTAGGGAAGGTGCTAGAATTGGTATTTGGATACGCAACCTTGTTTTCTCGCCAAATAAAGTCTTGAATAATGTAAGATTTTGTTCATACAAGTTGGCTTTTGATTGCTATAATAATGAAGCAGAATATGAGGCACTAATTACAGGCTTAAAAATCCTCAAAAAGATGAATGCAAAAAGAATTTCAATTTATGGTGACTCCAAATTAGTAATCAAGCAAGTCAAGGGAGAATACCAAGCAAAACATCCTCAAATGAGGGCTTACCATAATGCGGTTTTATACATTTTGAGGTTGTTTCCAGATTTTACCTTGAGATGTGTTCCTCGTGCACAGAATGTTATCGCAGATTCCCTTGCAACAACAACAAGTAACTTGAAGATTCTGATGAATTCAAACAATAGGTTTGAAATTCATGTGAACCATTGCCCAACTGTCCTTGATAATCAATGATATTGGCAAGTGTTTCAAGATGACAAAGAGATTGAATAATTTCTGCAAAATGAAGGCAAATATTAAAACACTTCTATAGATGGCGAGCAAGATAATGGCAAACCAAACTTAGAAGTAAATCAGATGGAATTTTTGCAGCTGAAAGAAAATATCATCCCTAAAGGTATCATACCTTTAGATGAATTATTTGACCAAGATGATGTAGCCCAGAAACCAAGTTTGCTGTCGACAGAAAAGGGAGTTGAAGATGTGAATATTGGAACAGCAGAAAATCCAAAGATGGTGAAGTTGTCAAAGGTAAAGGAAAAGTACATTAGTTTATTGTTTTCATTTACTGATGTATTTGCATGAGACTATTCAGATTTGAAGAAGTACAATAAAGTATGATTCAACACATGATTCCAATCAAGCCAAACCAAAAGCCATTTCTCCAAAAGCTAAGAAGGATCAATCATAAGTTACTGCCATCAATAGAGAAGGAGGTGAATCGATTATACAAGGCTGGTATAATCATTCCAATATGATTTTCAGAATGAATTTCCAATTTGGTGCCTGTGCGGAAGAAGATAGGTGATGTTATATTATGCATTGATTTCAGAAATCTTAATAAGGTGTCTTTGAAAGATAATTATCCATTGCCAAAGATGGACCACATACTCCAAAGAGTGGTAGGGGCATCTCGTATGTCCCTAATCGATGGGTATTCCAGATACAATCAAATTTTGGTCCACGAGGATGACAGGGACAAAACATCGTTCACCACCCTATGGGGGACTTTCCATTATGCCAAGATGCCATTCGGTTTAAAGAATGCTGGTGCATATTTTTAGAGGGCTATCGATATCACCCTTGCAAATGAGAAATATGTATTTTTAGTAGTTTATCTTGATGATTTGATAGTTTTTTCTAATTCAGATGAGGAATATCTTTATCATTTGAAGAATTTTTTTTTCAGCAGTGCAGAAAGTAAGGCATATCTCTTAATCCCAAAAAGAGCTTGTTTGCCATGGATGAAGGGAAGCTTCTCGGTCACATCATATCCAAGGATGGCATCCACATCGATCCTACTTGAGTGGAAGCTATTCAGAAAATTGATTTTCCTTGTAGTAAAAAGGAGATCCAAGAATTCAACGGTAAGATGAACTTCTTACGTCGTTTTGCACCAAATCTAGTAGAACATTTGAGGGAAATCGTAAACATGTTAGAGAAAGATAGTGTAGTAAAGTGGACTGAAGAAGCTATCAAGTCTTTCAATTTGGTAAAGTTGGTCCTTTTTCAGCTCCGATTTTGAACAACCTTGATTATTCCCAAGATTTTATTTTATTTTCATTCACTTCATAGCATACTATGGCATCGGTCTTAATGCAGAAAAGAGAGTAGCTTGAGAAACCAATTGCCTTTTTCAGCAGAACAATAAGAGATGTAGCCTTAAAGTATAACATTATTGAAAATCAAGCTCTTGCCTTTGTGAAAGCTATGAAAGATTTTCAAGTATATATTCTACATTCTCATATTCTTTCCTATGTCCCTAACGCAGCCGTCAAAGATGTTTTAGTACAGACAGATCCAGAAGGGAGACGAGGCAAATAGATCACATCTTTGTTAGAATATGACTTTGAAATAAGGCCAACAAAGCTCATCAAGGGGCAAGGTTTGGCAAAACTGATGGTGAAGTCTAATTTACATGCCTTGGACATAAACTTGATTGCTTCCATGTCTGAAGAAGATGAAGATAGCTCACTTGTTCAGGCATCAAAATTTTTTATCCATTCCCCTTGGTATTCCAATATTGTATATGTGCTCCAAAATATTTCACCGCCTCCTGGAATGGCTAGAAATAAAAGTAGAACTCTGAAATTAAAGGCTACCAAATTTCATATTATGAATAATGTATTGTATTGGAAAGATCCCAGAGGTATGTTGCTGAATTGTTTGGTTGAGGAAGAAGCAAAATAGGTCATGGATGATTTTCACAAGGGAGATTGTGGAGGTCACCTATTTTGGAAAACGATGGAAAATCAAATTTTGAGAGCAGGGTACTATTGGCCTACCCTCTTTGCTGATGTTTATAAAATTGTTACAAGCTGCCATAAATGTCAAATTTTTCAGGGAAGGAGAAAATTATAGCCACTACCTCTCAAGCCGGTTGAAGTAAGTGCTCCGTTTCAGTAGTGGGGCCTTGATTTTATTGGAGAGATCCACCCTACATCTTCATCTCAACATAAGTCGATCTTAACAGTGACAGATTATTTTACAAAATGGATTGAGGCAATCTCCACTCGGCAGGCCATTGATACAGTAATAATTTAGTTTCTCGAAAATAATATTTTGTCACGTTTTGGTTGTCCTAACAAGCTGATTACAAATAATGTAGCAGCTTTTAAATCTAAAAGGATTATTAATTTTTGTAATAAATATCAAATTACCTTGGGGCATTCTATTGCATACTATCTGCAAGGTAATGGATTAGCAGAATCTTCAAATAAATCATTGTTTAACATCATCGAAAAGCTGTTGGAAATAAACAAAAAGAGCTGGCAGAAAAGGCTTGTTACTGCACTATGGGTAGATAGAATAAGTCAGAAGAAATCAATTGGCATGTCTCTATTCGAACTAGTATATGGTGTTGATACGGTGTTCCCAACATCTCTCGCAGTCTTGGTGGTAAAACTTCTACAGGAAGCTCGTAGCAAAGAGGATCATTTTCAGCGAAGGATAAACCAAATGATCCATTTACAGTAGATGAGGGAGGAGGCTTTCTAGAATACTTTCAGGCTGCAAGAGAGAATCAAGAAAATCTATGACCGGAAGGCAAAGTTAGATAAGTTTCAAATTGAAGACATAGTGCTGAAGTGGGATGCTAGGAATGAGGATAAAGGAAAGCATGGAAAGTTCGAGTATGTGGAAAGGAACATTCAAAATTGCTGCATATTGAGGTCAAAATTCTTTTCTCCTCAAGGAAATGAATGGGGACGATTGTCCAGGAGGGCCGGTCAATGGTCAGCTGCTGAAACGATGTTATCTTTGAGATATTTTTTGTTTTCATAATTTGTGAGTGTACATACCATTTTATTTCCTTCATTGCAAGTGTGCACTATCGTCATTCAATTAGTTTGGGGCCTGAAGTGAAGGCTGTAGAACTAAAGGTTTGATGTCAGTTTTTTATTTCTTAGTGTGGATTTATAGAGTCAATTGTTTGAGTCAGTTTTTAGTCATGTAATTGAGTCTAGTTTTGAGTCAAGATATTGGTTTTATGTTTGTTGAAGTTATTGACTCCATAGCCCAATGGAAGAGGCATTGTCTTCTTTCCATAGATCTATAGTTCTTGGCATCTCTGAGGAGCTATCATCCCCATTGGAGCCAATGTTAGTGTCGGTACCTTCATCCCTCCATCAGTGATCAAAATTCTCTTTTTGCATGCATTTTAGGTGTCTCATCCGATCAACTGCATTCCATTAGGTCATGGGTCATCTGATGGTAGCGGTTTTTTATCAAATTCCCTCATTCTTTTTATTTGCTGGCCTATTTTCGTATGTACAAGTCATTTTCTGTCATTTTTATTTCATTTCAGTTGCAGAAAGTCATTTTAGGGTTTTCAAGTCTCATTAATTCTAGGGTTTGTCACCATGGTCATGAAAAAGCTCAATAATGGTCAGCAGGCACATGAGGAGGTCTAATAAGGTCTTAGCATCAAATTTTCAATAATGATATACTCAGTAATTGATTTTTTTCCACAAAACCCTGTTTTGAGGAAAAACAGAGTTTTGTGTTCCATGTATAAAAGTTTCATGTAATTTTAATTTTCCTATATGTAATAAGTATCATCTGCAGCCTTGGGTCACCTTGCCAAACTCCTGCACTCCAGCTCCTGCAAAAGAGACAAGAAAATCCAAGCATTAGTCCACCAAATGACAAAAAGAGAGCCAAACTGCAAAACAGAGTTTTTAAAGAACAAAATGAAAAGCAAACTTTAGAAAGTGGGTTTTCTAAATGAAAAAATTAAAGTCAAAAAGTATATATAATTTCTTTGGTATTTTAAAACTTCATTTGCTCAAAGTGAGAGAGAAACAAAGTGAAAATCATGCTTAGAGGCGAAGAGAAGAAATTTGCAGTTTTCCCTTGGCGCAACACACCTGGGCAAAGGCGCGACACACCTGCTCGGCGCGGCACACTGGGTGCAAAATTTGCACTGAAACTTGAACTAGTGTGGCACACTTGTTAGGCATGGCACACCTGAGTGTTGGTGTGGTGCACCAGTCTGCCAAGCCTAAATTTCATTCTAACGACCTTGCCAAGCTTCAAATTTTTGCAAACTTCATTCCCCCAAGTAAGTAAAGCCTCCTAATTGCCATTGCAAGAGATTTAGTCCTCATTGATGGTGTTTTAATAGGTGAAAAATCAAACCCTAATTGCTGCATAGTTGCATTACAAAAAACTATCTAGCGTTTTGTAATTTGTCATTCTTGTTGTTTTACTCCCTGCATCATTATCACATTCCTCTCCACTGAACTTTCACTCATTTCACTTCCGTTTCCCTCTCTCATTCACACTCATCGTACCCCCTATCCCCAAAACCCTAAAACCCTAACACCTAATTCCCACTATTCCCCAAATCCTAATTTGTATTCCTAAACCCTATCACTCCCTAATAACCATATAGTCAGCATCAAAACCTCCCACTCATCAGTCCCATTCATCAAATCCCAAAGAAGAAAACAACAGTCACCTGTCCTTGAAATAAAATCTCTTCATACTCATCATTTTGCACCATACAGTGGCAAACATGGAAACAGATTCAGCTTATGAAAGGGATGAGGAAACAGTGAGTGATTCATCCCAAGAGATTCGTGCATCGATAAAACCACATAAGGGAGGAAAACACATCCGGGAGGAGCCCACCACACTTACAGAGCTATTGGCCTGTCCCCTTGTAGTATCATTTTTCAAACATCAATCTTGCTACCAGTTTTGTGAGATGGTGGAGAGGGTGAAATACCACCATGAACTTGCTAGACTATTTGTCCTTCATCTTCACAATGGCCAGGTGAACTTAGCTAGTGTTTCCTTCACTCTAACACGTGAAACTATAGCTGAAGCAACATGGATTCCAAATGTGGATGAGCAATGGAACAAAGGAAAACATGTGAGCAAAGAGCATTATGAGCCTTCTTACATCAAGGCTTGTTATCATAGGAAAATTAGTAGGGTCTTTCCTTTCAGATACGTATAGGACACTTATGCTCCACTCATGAAGCTTATTATCACATACTTCAGTTGTGAAGGGAGATTTTCTCGCTTGTACACCTACCATATTAGATTATTGATGCATTTCACTAGAGTCAGGATGATGAACCTCCCCTATTTCATATGCAGAAACATTGAAACAATGGCTACATTGGTGCAAAGGAAACCTCTCCATCAACAATTCAACAACATTTATCATTTTTCATTAATCAAGATTATTGTTTTGCATTAGTTTAGTTTGTTAAGTGTTTCATGGGACACTTTCATTTCACATGAGGTTTTCAAAAGCCCTCAAGTGACCCCATCAGTTTTTCAAGAGGAAGGATGGCCTTCAAATCAACCAGAGGTTCATGAAGCTCAAGCTATAGGGGTTCCAGTATATGCCACTTATGAAAAGGGGACAAAGAGGCTATTTTCAGCTGCAAAACGAGTACTATCTCCACCTAGGGTGGAAGGGGTCTTGTTTCCTCCATCAGATCATAGGCAAATGCTATCTTCACCCGGGGTGAAAGGGGATTTTCATTTTTCTTCAACAAAGCAAGTACAGGATAAAGGGAAACAATCATTGCATGAGGAAGGGCCTTCTGAAGGTTTGGAGAGAGATTTCATTTTGATTCAGGATGATGATACTGATTTTGGCTCTCAAAGCTCAAAACTCAAGGAGATCATCAAAGAGCAAGAATCTGACATGCATGCCTTAGCTCTTAACTTTGAAAGGGCTAAATGGATCATAAATTACCTTGAGCAATGGAACAAGTAGTTGGAGGATAAGTAGACAATCATAGAGTTGCAAACCATAAGAGAAAAAAAGCAAGCAACAAAAAGAAAGAAAGTCAAGTTGACACCGCTCGCATGAGAGATTGATGCTGACCGGGAATATTGGCTAGAGAGGGAAAGTATGCACTTGGAGAAGCTTATTGAGAAGGCCAATAAAGAGAAAAATATGTTGCGGCACATGGCTTATCACTATTTCGCACGAAACAAAATTTGCAATGCTAGGATAAGGTTCCTAAAAGCCAAGTTGAAGAAGACTTTGAGGAGCAATAAATACCAAGATAAACTCAATATATTGGTTGAAGCTTCCTTGGCCTAGCATAGTACTTGATGTAGATCACTCATGCCAAATTTCAAGAAATTTGGTAAACTTTTTGACAATTTTGAATTTTTGAAGGAAAAAATAGGTTTTTCTGGTAGATGCATAGCGCCACCTGGTGCTCACTTTTTCTAGGGACCTCCTCTAGAGGATAACTTTGCACTTTTGGATTCCTCATGGAAAATTATGAATATCAAAAAATTACTAGAAATATTTGACAAGTTTTGGGTTACCAAAAGGGCCAAAAACACCTCAAAAATTCCCTCTCTGTCACTTTTTGGCCACACATGAAGCAATGTTGGGAGAAGTTATTTTTTGATATGCAAATGGGCACCAAATTTACAAATTCCACTTGTTCTAGAAAGTAGACAGATATATCTTTCCAAAAAGCCTACTTGGAGAAAATGTGGTGAAGGGGAAGGCCTCCAAATGCAGGTAGGAAAAAGTGCTACGCACAGAAAAAGTGGTGATACGCACAGGATAAAAAAGTGTCAATTTTGCCTAAAAAGTCTATTTTTCGGCTAGTTTTCTTCTAGTTTGACTTTTTCTCTCTTATGGTCAAATTCATGAGCTAACATGATGTAAATTGATGTAGTATAATGTAAAAATGATGAAAATTGACTTGATAAGGTAGATACATTAGTTGTTGGTGGTTTGGAGTTGAATGAATCAGTTTCCTAGGTTTTAGAGGCAAGTTGTTCCGCTGCCTCTTTTTGTGTTCCTAGTTTAGAAATGGTTGAAACCACCCATCTTCTCATGGATTCAACCCCTGATGGATAGCATAGGTGGTTTGGAGGTCTATATCATGTGTTTTTCAGTTATTTTCAAAGGTTGGACTCTTGTGAATGCTTTGAGCATTATTGTACATTCATCTCTACAGTTTGGCAAGGAAATAGACAAGGGTTTGTAGCATTTTGAGGGATTCTTGTGGCAATGTGATTTAGTGTTGTTTTTCCTTCTCTGATTCAAGTTATCATGTGTTTATGTGTACCATCATCTCTCTCTTTTCAGCTTAACTAAATGAATCAAGTATAAAGGTGAAATTCGTTGATGTTGTAGTGCTCTACCTTAGGGTTTATTTGGTTTTACATGTTTTCAACTGTTTGACGAGGATTCCTGATACTTTCATGCCCTCTTCATCTCCTCACCGGTCTTAAGACTTTGCATTTCACTTATTTCAAAGTACTAAAGCATTTTCCTACCTCGCCCCACAGAAACCTCTGCAAGATTGAGTCCATTCCCCGGACCCAAAACTGCCTTTCACATTTGATCCAGTAAACCAACATAAAATTCAATCAAACTCCTATGAGCATATACCTAGCCTAAAATTAGTCTTTACATCAACCATCTCAAGCCTCATTTCCTGTATTTTCCTAATATTGACAAGGAGAGAGCCCTCTCCTGACCTGGTAGGGGTAGCTACCAGGTTAAGAGTGGTTTGATGTTACCCTAGACCTGCCTTTCTCAACCTGAGGTAGATTTAGGCCCTAATAGGCACAAAGGGTCATTTCTTCAAGAAGTATTGATTCAGTAAGTGGGCTACCTTAGCTCCCCAGTCTTACATGGTTAAATATATAGTCTTCTCCATTCCATTACTCAGTTTAACACAACATAAAGCAAGCCATACCATTATCCTCTTGATGTAATTAAGGGTAATATAGCGTGTTATAAAAACAATCAAAGTATGAGTTTTACATCTCTGGCATTGCTCCAATTAAAGCAGTCCTTATAAGTACCCCGGAAGAGTCGCTTTAGGAATAAAAGCGTTGCTTCACTGCCATCGAGCTTGGACATTACCCCTGCAAAGTTGTTTGCTTCTCCTCCCTATGCAGGAAGCCCTTCTCTTCTTTCACCATTTATTTTCCCTTCTTTTTCAATTATATTGTGCATAGGCACTTATTACTTTTCAATGGGTGGAATAGGGATCATCACTTATTGAGAAAAGATGAGGTTCTTTCTTCAGAGATAGGATTTAGACCTCTGATGTTTTAATCAATAAAAGGTTTCCCCTTAGCTTACTCTACACAGATAGATAAGCAAGAACACTATTCATAATAAGACAGAGTGCATGAAAGAGAATCCTAAATAGATGTGGGCATCATGGCTTTCTTTCAGCTTCCAGCCTAAAGTATCATATTTTCCATTGAAAAATTATTGACTCTAAGGATATAAACCACAACATAAAATAGGGTATCGGATAAGCCAAGGGTTGTGTGTTACTACATCTTGCCATTCACAAAAGATGCAATAGCCCTAGTAAAAAATCCATGTAATAAAGTTTATAAAGGAAAAATAATAACCAAGGTCATGGGACACTTATTCCAAGCTCAATGTTGGGAAAAACATCCTAGTGTGGGTGTTCATTTCGTTTATTATGCTTAAGGAAATTGGAAAAGGTAGTGGAAAAGGATTTGGGAGGCAAAGTGGCATTAATTTGCATTTTATTTATGAAAATAATGGAAATAGGAGAAAAGGAAGGTGAAAGGTCACAGGTTTCCTGTGAGGTGGAAAATGAAGGAAAAAAATGGAAAATTGAAGAAATAGAGGCCTCATAAATAAAAAAGTTTTCTGAGGATCAGTTCAAAACCTTTTGTCAGTTCAATTTTGGAGCTCTCTCTCTCATACTCTTGGACACTTAGAGCATTCTTGGAGCATGTGAGCATTAGAGGAAAGAAGGCAAAGGAAGGACAAGAAAGTAAGAGAAAGAAAAATATCAAACAAGGAAGAGTAGGATCAAGCGGTTACAACGAGATTGCTTGCAGGTATCAAGTTGTATGTGTGATTTCCTTGCTAGTTTTGGCATGCATGGTACATGCATGTATGTTTTTTATTCTCTTACTATCATTGGCATGGACTTTTCCAGGTGTGACGGTGTTCTTCAACCTTTCCTTTCCATTTCCAAATAGCCATGGTGTGATGGGGTTTTATTGTTTTGGTTGAGCTAGATTTCCATATGGATTCGAATTTGAGTTGGGTGGTCTCAAGTTTGATCATAATGCCTAGGAATCCCAGGGAGGGATATACGACAAAGCCTGATTGTGAATACCCTTGATTGGGCCTAGGAATCCATTGAATGCTAATGGTGGGATACACATTAAATACCAGAGAGTGGTGACCTTGTAGGCCTATGAATCCCTTGATTGGTAATGGTGGGATACATGGTAAAGTCGAGAGGTTGAGACGGGAAAATTCCTCATGGTTTAGGTGGAGAGATCCACAGGTATCCATGCTTGTATAGGCCTAGTGATCCAGTGGGATAGCGGTAAATCTTGGTTGTATTGATGAGGTTTTTGGGCTTAGAAATCCCTTGGTGTGATATACAATAGATCCTGAGGAAGCCTTGGTTGGTCTTGTTATGAGTTCCATATTCATGCTTGGAATATGGCATGAGGGTAGTTGGTTGAAACAAAGATTTGGTTCAGCCAATTTGTGGTCAGGTGGTTCTTGGAAGTCCCTAGGTTGGTTGGTTGATGAATTCATTAATAAGAAATCCTTCTCCTTTGTTATTTAATGTGTAAATGTACTTTTTCATATGTGGTCTTATGGTTTTTATATCCTTGTTATTTATATTCGTTATATGCTAGTTGTAAGTGTGGTTTATAAAAAACTTTTGTTATGGATCTCATCATGATTTTATTAGTATATGAGATGTCAATGAATATATGACCTAATAGATAATAATGCAACCATGGTGATAAGGCATCAATCCTTCTCATATTTGTAGTTATGACCTGTAGATTTCATATTTTTGATATTTTTGACAAAATTCCTATTATGGCTAACAGGGGTCTGATCAAGTCCTTGTACCAATGTTTGCATTAGTACCTTCAATTCATGTTTATTTAACAATTATAGAAGTTTCATGGAGTGATGGGCAGTGGCTTGAGTCCTAGCCCTAAAAGAGGCACATAATTGGTGGTCATTGGCACATAAATACTTGAAAAAGGCCACAATCGCTAACATTCCTTGTTGTGGGAGAAATCAGAGGGCCTCAGTCGCATGCAAATCTTGTCATTAGAGTGGATGGGGGTCTAGCTCAGTAAAAAGACAAGTTATCTCAAGGGTTAGACACTTGGAAGGGTTGGTTGTTTCCTTGTGGGCCTATAGTTCCCGAGTAAGGTCAGATTGGGTTTTTTTAGTTGGTTGCACTTCCTTAACTGTACTTGGAGAGTTGAATCACATGATAGTAGCCTCTTGTCACATATTTACTCCAGTGGACCAGTTATCTTGGGTAAATGTGCGAGGAGGGTGTTACAGAGTGGTATTAGAGCATGGTTCACCCCTTGGACTAGATGGGAGAAATGCGTTGGTCATGCATACATGTAGATTACATACGTGTCCTCCATGTTTTTGGTCTATGCACTTATTGTGTATGCATGGTGGAGGTCATGGTTGTAGCTATGTCGCCATGTGAGAGTTGATGGTGTTGTCATTAGATGTGGCCATCATGAGTGTATGTAGGTTATACACTTTTTATGCATGTCAATCTCTATACGTCATTATGAATACATTGACATGGTTATAATGTTGTGCATGATATCATGGTGTGTGGTTGGTATGGTCCACAGGTGCTCCACTTTGGGAGCAATACCATATCACGTGCGTTCATATTGGGGGATATTTATTGAGGAGAAATCGATATAATATGTTGGGGGATATATAGGGGGGTAGAGGGTTTTTATATTGGTAGGTATAAAAAATGGAGCCCAAAGTTAATGGAAAATTATAAAGGGGTATAAAAAATGTTAATGAAAAAATGGATACCTACAATATCTAGTGAAAGTAGGGGTTTTTAAATTGGGAAGGTGTTTTGGGTTTGTATTGGTAGGGGGTTAAATAATGTGATCTTTAGAGGTATTTTCTAATATGTAGTCAAATTAAGGGCATTGTTTAATATGCCACGAATGCATGTGATATATTAGAGTTTCATTGAGTGAAGTCCCCGTGTTATGGTCATGCCTTGATAACTAGATAATGGTTGAAATGATAGTTATATGTTGATATGATTATGTTTATACATGTGTTGCACTGATCATATATTGATCAAGGAACTTAACCATATTTAAGAATAATATTGCAAACAATGTACATGCATTTGTAGTTCACATGACCACTAGTTAAAAGGTTAATATTGGCTTTAAGAAATAAAACTTTTATTAAGCATCCTCTACGTGAAATAGCATTAAAAAGGTTAATATTCACTTTAAAGCGCTAAAACCTTTATTAATGGATTTTTTTTTTCCTAAAATATGAATTAAGCACGTGGGCAGTATTTGGCTAAGTGGTAAATGGTTTTTCGCGTGGGAAAAAGGCTGGAAGAGGTAATTTACCAAAAGCACACGATTCCAATCAGTAGGTGACACGTAGCAGGACAAAACTGCTTTTCTCGCATGCCCTCGATTTTCTATCGGTTGTGCTAAATTCTACATGAGATTGCGCAATGTCCTTTGGGTTGAGCAGGGTCATGTCAATGGTGGAGATTGTCTAGGCAGGTTGGTCGGTGGATGACGCGACAACCATTGGATGGACGAAATAGATCAACAATTGAGAATTAACCCGATCATAAGATCTATCAAGTATTATCCCTAACCATCGAGATTATACCACACATATGTGCGCCAGGAAGTTAATGCAACGACGACCTCCGATGGTTAGTGTTGTGGAGTGGCTAAAGTTTAGTGGATATGCTAAGTTTAGTTAGATTTAGGTGCAGTCACCAATATTGGTGGAGATATCGTATAAAAGCACTCAAAGATAAGTTTTAATATAGAGAATAGGGAGAACACAAAAAAAACAAAGAAAACAGAGGTAGAGCCCAAGAGACAGAGGAAGGGTCCAGAGGAAATAGAGAAACTCAGAGAGAGTGGAACAAGAGGCTTTCTAGGCTAATTAGAGCCTTCTGAAGCCTATGGGATAGTCTAGAGAAGCTTAGGAAGTCATCTTCATGGAGAATTTCACCTAGGAAGATTGATTTGGAGCTCATAAACCACTAGAGGTTGGAGGTAGTTGTAGGAGCTACCAATACTTATTCTCAGTGATCCGGTAGTCAATTCTGTCTGTAAAGGACCTTTTGAATCCTTTGCAAGGATTTGCAGAAGCATTTGGGGACTTCTATGGGGCAATATGTTACCGGGAAGTTTCAGACAGAAAATGATCAAATGATCAGTCTATCGTAGGTGTCTCATATGAGCTAGAGACAAAAGAAGAAGTTCCAAAGACAGTTGAAGAATCCTGAGGGAGTTAGTGCCATCAAGGAGCTTGAGATGGCTCAAAGCACTGATTGAAAGAATCAAGTCTGAGGAATCTTAGATCTGTTTGTAGAGTAAGGACAACTAGGGATATAGATGGTATTCTAAACCCATTGGTTTAGTTCAGTAGCCTTTGGAGTTAAGTGTGGAACTTGTAAAAAAAGCTTTACCATAATCCCAAAGAGCCATGTCAAGTTGACAAGAGCTTAAGGAGACATAGCCCATGATACTAGGGTGAACTCCTTGATTAAATTTTTTGTTATGTGTGTGTTTCTTATTTGATGCATTGAATTACTGTTATATGTGTTTAATATCAATAGAAACACTTAAAGCACTAAAACAGTTAAAAACAAACAAAGACATACACCTATTTAAAGTACTTAATTTTACAATTTTCAACATAAGCTAGATCATATATTTGTTAAGTTTTGGAGTCAAAGGTTCTTGTAAGTATAACAAGATGTTAAACCCTCATTTCATATTAGGTCGTGTAAGAGCTAGTTGCTTGATTGACAGAGCATGATTGCTTGATTGATAGAGCATAGTTGCTTGAATGATAGAGCAATAGGATTCTTGATTGACAAAGCATAATTACTTGAATGACAGAGCAATAGGATGCTTGATAGATAGAGAAATAGATTTCTTATTTGACTTGATAGGTTTTTAAATAGTATAAAGGATTTGACTGTTTGATTGCTTGTAAACTGACTATTTCTTGAGTTTGCAAAGGTGAAGGGAAAGCTACTGATAATTCACATGTTTGAGGACAAGATGGAAGAAGGGTTGAAGGAATTCTCCTTACCCCAACGACCTCAAGGTAATCCTTGAAACACAAGAAGGTTTATTTGCAAAAGGTTGCTTGAATAAGCTCTTTGTGAATTTTGTTGAAGTTCTTTTGTTGATTTCTATAATGACAACTTCTACAATTGAGTTCTCCTCATGAAGACATGAAGAAATACTTGTTCATCATGATGAATATGGTGAGAAAAATGTATGAGAATGAAAGGAAGAGCACCAAAATTCGAGAGCAATTGAATTCCATGAAGGAAGAGAAGTAGTTTCTTTCTAACAAATTGTAGGAAATGGAGAGCCAACTTGATATTGCAAATATGAACCTAGAAAGGATGCATGAGATGGAGACACAACTCTTTATTTCCAAAGAAGCCTTAGTTAGGTATCAGCTTGAAGAAGAGGTAAAAAATCCTAGTTTGTCTTCAATTTCCTCTAAGAATATTTTTTTTGGTTCTTTTGAAAAAAATACAAGAGGCATAGGGTCGAAGTTGTCAAAAATGGGCTATAAAGGAAAAGGATTGGAAAAAGATGCACAGGGCATTGTTGAGCCAATAATGGTTGAGGAAAGTCTTAAGTATTTGGGTCTTGTCTGTGCACAATATTATGGAGAAAGTTCCAAAGCAGCCATGAAGGCAGGGGAAATAGTTCCTAGAAGGAGTTTCATTTCAGGTTCTCTACCTCAAGTTTGTAAAGACTGTATTCTTGGGGAATGCAATAGTTTGAAACATACTTTGCAAGAAGAAGGTGTTCATAAACATGCATTTTAACAAGAGAGTTGTGAAAGCTCTCAAATCATTCAAGAGATTGATGGTGTTCCGAAGGGAGCCACTTCTTCATTTGATTCACCTCCTCATGAAGGTAACAAAGGTGAAAGAGAAAGGTATAAATCTGATTTCAATCATGTTTCTTTTGATTATGTAAAGCATGATAAATTTCCACATAAGCATTGGAAAAAAAATTGCATGTTCCTTTTGTGGTTTGAATAACCATAGTGTTTCTAGAAGTTGGAAGAGAATGGCCACATACAGGAAACTTTTGAAGAAAAGGAGGAAAGAAGCCAAAGGTCCATTAGACAAGGCAAATCATGTTGTCAAGAAGATGCACATGTGTTGCACTTACTACCATAAGCAAGGACATATTACTGAAAAATGTTGGACACTGAATCCAAAAATGCTTCCACAATATTTGAAGAAGGTGGGAAAAGAAAATGGCAAGAATGGAAAGGAAGTTTCCATAATTGATGTTCTGTAGGATGATTCACATGTTGATGTCAATGTGCAGACAAAGGAAGCACCTTTGATATGGATTGATAATAAATGTTTACAATTCTTATCCAATTAAGGTTGCATGTCTTTTGATTTGATGCATTTATTTGTTGATGGAATGCAATTTGCAGGGTTTTACCAAAAAGGTGAATGGAAAAAGTTGAGTATGAGACTCTCTTTATTACATTAAAATTATATTCATTTCAGCTTTGTAAGTACATGTACTTATGATTGACGATTTTGTACTTAAGATAGTGCTTAAGAGAAAGTTGAAGAATGGAATACATACATGAGAATAGTATGTATGAACATAGGGATGTTGATGATTTCCTTGTATTTGAACATGTATGTATAATTGACTTGATGGTTGATTTCTTTGTTTAAAACATGCATGTAATGTCATATTGACTTGGAAAAAGTTGATTTTGTCTCCAAGATTGAAAAAGGAGATAATGATGACGTGTTTCACAAGAGGTGGAATTCTTTCTACTTTGAAAAATAATCATTAAGTTCTTTTTGTACATGCTTGAATTGAAGAGTCAGGTCTTTGAAAAGGCATGTTTTTTGTCAGCTTGTTATTCATTAGATCATTTCTATACAAGATATAAATACATGATGATGGTTCACATGATGTAAAATTTGTTTCTTTTGATGGAGCAAGAGTTTATGTTGTCAAGTTGTTTTCTTGTATTATGTTTTTTTTTGACAAGATGTCAAAAGAACGTTTGTTTGAGCCACCTTGGATCAATGATCAAGGAAGTGAACACTACCTTCGAGTTTTGGTTTAGATCCACTAGCCATACAAGGCAAGTGTATGGAGGCTGAAAGAATAGGGTGTGGTACTCTCATCTACTGTACAGATTAGTATATCAGTCTCTTGGGGTCCAAAATATTCTCCTTGGGGAAGAGTGATAAGATATTTATCAAGGACCTTAACCAGAGTTAAGAATAATATTTCAAACAATGTACATGCGGTTGCAGTTCACATGATTGCTAGTTAAAAGGTTAAAAAGTTAATATTGGCTTTAAGCAATAAAACCTTTATTAATCTTCCTCTACATGAATTAGCGTTAAAAAGGTTAATATTCGCTTTAAAGCACTAAAACCTTTATTAACCACTTTTTTCCTTAAAATACGAATTAATCATGTGGGCGTTATTCGGCCAAGTGGTAAATGGTTTCTCACATGGGTAAAAAGGTTGGAAGTGGTAATTTACCAAAGACACACGATTCCACTCAGCAAGCGACATGTAGCAGGGCAAAACTGCTTTTCTCGCGTGCCCTCAATTTGATATTGTCATGCAAAAATCAGCGCGAGATTGCATGATGTCCATTAGATCGAGCAGGGTCATGTCAACGATGGAGATCATCCGGGCAAGTTGGCCAGTGGATGATGCGACAACCATTGGATGGATGGGATAGATCAACGGTTGAGAATTAACTCGATCGCAATCTCTATGGAGGATTATCCCTAACCGCTAGGATTATACCACACATATGTGTGTCAGGAAGTTAATGTAACGACGACCTCCGACAGTCAGCCTAGAAGAGTGGCTAAAGTTTAGTGGATATGCTAAATTTAGTTGGAGTCAGGTGCAGTCGCCAATATTGGAGGAGATATTGCATAAAATCACTCAAAGAGTAGTTTTAAAATGGAGAATAGGAAGAACACAAAAAAATAGAGAAAACAGAGGCAAAGCTCGAGAGACAAAGGCAGAGTCCATAGGAAATAGAGAAACATAGAGAGAGTAGAACAAGAGGGTGCTAGGCTAATTAGAGCATTCTGAAGCCGATGGGATAGTCCAAAGAAGTTGAAGAAGTCATATTCATGGATAATTTCATCCAAGAAGATTTATTTGGAGATCAAAATCCACCAAAGGTTGGAGGCAGTTTTAGGAGCTACCAATACTCATTCTTAGTGATCCAATAGTCAATTCTGACTGTAAAGGACCTTCTAAATCCATTGCAGGGATTTGTAGAAGCATTTTGGGAATTCTAATGGGAAAGATGTTACAAGAAATTTTCAGACAAAAAATGATCAAATGATTAGTCTATTGTAGATGTCTGATATGACCTAGACATAGAAGAAGAAGTTCCAGAGATAGTTGAAGAATTTTGAGGGAATTAGTGCAATCAAGAAACTCAAGACAACTTAGAGCACTGGTTGAAAGAATCAAGTCCAAGGAATCTTAGATCTATTTGTAGAGTAAGGAGAGCTAGGGATATTGATAGTATTCTAATCCCATTGGTTCAGTTCAGTAACCTTTGGAGTTAAGTGTGGAACTTGTAAAAGAAGCTTTACCATAATCCCAAAGAGCCAAGTCAAGTTGACAAGCTCTCAAGGAGATGTAGCCCATGATATTAAGGTGAGCTCCTTGATTAAATTTGTTGTTATGTGTGTGTTTCTTATTTACTACATTATATCACTGTTATATGTGTTTTATATCAGGAGAAACACTTAAAGCACTAAAACAATTAAAAACAAACAAAGACATACACCTGTTTCAAGTACTTAATTATGCAATTATCAACATAAGCTAGATCATATATTTGTTAAGCTTTGGAGTGGGAGGTTCTTGTAAGAATAACAAGATGTTAAACCCTCATTTCAGATTAGGTGGTATTAGAGCTAGCTTCTTGATTGACAGAGCATGATTGCTTGATTGACAGAGCATAGTTGCTTGAATGACAGATCGATAGGATGCTTGATTGAAAGAGCATAGTTGCTTGAATGACAAAGCAATAGGATGCTTGATAGACAGAGCAATAGATTGCTTGTTTGACTTGATAGGTGTTTAAACAGTACAAAGGATTTGACTGTTTAATTGCTTGTAAATTGACTATTGCTTTGGTTTACAAAGGTGAAGGGAAAGCTATAGATAGATAAGTCCAAGAGAGGACAAGAAGGAAGAAGGGCTGAAGGCATTCTCCTTATTCCAAGGACCTCAAGGAAATCCTTGAAACACAAGAAGGTTTGTTTGCAAAAGGCTGCTTGAATAAGCTCTTTGTGAACTTTGTTGAAGTTCTTTTGTTCATTTCTATAATGACAACTTCTACAAGTGATTTCTCCTCCTTCACAAGATTCTTCGATGAAGACATGAAGCAAGACTTGTCCATCATGATGAATATGGTGAGAGAAATGTATGAGGATGAAAGGAAGAGCACCAAACTTCAAGAGCAGTTGAATTCCATGAAGGAAGAGAAGTAGTTGCTTTCTGACAAATTGCAGGATATGGAGAACCAACTTCATATTGCAAATATGAACCTAGAAAGGATGCATGAGATGGAGATATAGATATTTATTGCCAAAGAAGCCTTAGTCAAGTATCAAATTGAAGAAGAGGTAAACAATCCTAGTTTGTCTTTAATTTCCTCTAGGAATTTTTATGTTGGTTCTTTTAAAAAACATGCAAGAGGAATAGGGTCCAAGTTGATGTAAAAAATGGGATATGAAGGAAACGGATTGGGAAAACATGCACAGGACATTATTGAGCCAATAATGGTTGAGGAAAGGCCTAAGTATTTGCGTCTTGGCTATCGAAAATATTATGGAGAAATTTCCAAAGCAGCCATGAAGGCAAGAGAAACCATTCCTAGAAGGAGTTTTATTTCAAGTTCTCTACCTCAAGTTTGTAAAGATTGTATTGTTGGGGAATGCAATAGTTTGAAACATACTTTGCAAGAAGAAGGCGTTCATAAACATGCATTTGAAACAGAGAGTTGTGAAATCTCTCAAACCATTGAAGAGATTGATACTGTTCCCAAGTGAGCCACTTCTTCATTTGATTCACCTCCTCATGAAGGTAACAAAGGTGAAATAGAAAGGTATAAATCTGATTTCAATCATATTTATTTTGATTATGTAAAGAATAATAAATTTCCACATAAGCATTGGAAAAAAATTGCATGTTCCTTTTGTGGTTTGGAACACCATAGTGTTTCTATATGTTGGAAGAGAATGGCCACATACATGAAACTTTTGAAGAAAAGGAGGCAAGAAGCCAAAGGTCCATTGGAAAAGGAAAATCATGTTGTCAAGAAGATGCACATGTGTTTCACTTACTGCCATAAGTAAGGACATATTTGTTGAAAAATGTTGGACTCTGAATCCAACAATGCTTCCACAAAATTTGAAGAAGGTGGGAAAAGAAAATGACAAGAATGGAAAGGAAGTTTCCATAATTGATGTTCTACAGGATGATTCACATGTTGATGTCAATGTGCAGACAAAGGAAACACCTTTGATATGGATTGGTAAGAAATGGTTAGATTTCTTATCCAATTAAGGTTACATGTCTTCTGATTTGATGCATTTATTTTCTGATCGAATGCAGGTTGCAAGGTTTTATCAAAAAGGTGAATGGAAAAATTTGAGTATGAGACTCAATTTATTACAGTAAAATTATATTGATTCCAGCTTTGGAAGTACATGAACATATGATTGACGATCTTGTACTTAAGATAGTGCTTAAGAGAAAGTTGAAGAATGGAATACATACATGAGAATAGTATGTATGAACATAGGGATGTTGATGATTTCCATGTATTTGAGCATGTATGTGTAATTGACTTGATGGTTGATTGCTTTGTTTAAAACATGCATGTAATGTCATATTGACTTGGGAAAAGTTGATTTTGTCTCCAAGATCAAAAAAGGAGATAACGATGAAGTGTTTCATAAGAAGTGGAATTCTTTCTACTTTGAAAAAGAATCATCAATATCTTTTTGTACATGCTTGACTTGAAGACTCGGTTATTTGAAAAGGCATGTTTTTTGTTAGCTTGCTATTCAGTCGATCATTTGTATACAAGATATAAAGACATGATGATGGTTCACATGATGTGAAATTTGTTTCTTTTGATGGACGATCAATGATCAAGGAAGCAAACATTACCTTCGATTTTTGGTTCAGAGCCACTAGCCATACAAGGAAAGTGTATAGACGCTAAAAGATGAGGTTGTGGTACTCTCATCTACTGTACAGATCAATATATCGGTCTTTTGGGGTCCAAAAGATTCTCAATGGGGAGGAGTAATTAGATATTGATCAAGGACCTTAACTGCAATTAAGAATAATATTGCAAACTGTAAGAACCAAAAAAACTGAAATATAGAAACAATAAAGAATTTAAAGCAGGTACCTACTTGAACTGCTACTTGAACTGGTGTAGTTGATGATGCTGCGACTACTTTGCTCCAATTACCGAGAGACCAATTCCACCTAGCCAAACTGAGCAGAGCTTGGCTGCTCAATCCAGTAAGCTTCTCACAGAAACTAACTGTCCCCCTTGCCTAAAACCTCAGAACACTTGAAGCTCTTCCAATGGCTGGTTCTTCCTTCTGGTTTGTCCTCCTGTTTTTTCTCCTGATTTTCTCCTGGTTTTCTCCTGACTTTTGTTCCCCCCTTCTCAGCCCATTATTTGCGGTTTATAGCCTTGGGTTTAGCAGTGGCCGCCGTGTACACCAGCGACTCCACCATTTTCCCTCGTGGTGACAACTTTCCTCATGAGCGTGAGTCACAATCCCATTACAGGTGTTGTGTTTAAAGTTTAGTTTAATTAAAATGTGATGGTCATATTAGATTATTTGTTTTTGATATAAGGTTTTGTTTATATATATTTTAATATAAGATCTATTTATATTTATTTTAATATAAAGTTCTATTTACATTTATTTTAATATAAAGTTAGACTTTATTTATTGAATAATACTTTATTTTTTATGATTTTTTCAATATTCTGGAGCATTATACATATATACATATATCTATCTATCTATCTATCTATCTATCATCTATATATAATATTATATATATATATATATTATTAAATATATATATAGTCCTCTCAATTCAACCATACATTACGCGATATTGAAGACGAAGTAGAACTTCTTTTCCCAGAAGGGTCATGGTATTTAACACTTATAATCAATTTAGTATAAAATACTAGTGCGGTGTATGTGACACATGCATATGTAGCTATCATGTGCATGTACCATATACCTGCTATTATGCTTGCATTCTTTGTATTTATAGATGGGTCGTTACACAAACAATGTACATGCGGTTGCAGTTCACATGACCGCGAGTTAAAAGGTTAAAAGGTTAATATTGGCTTTAAGAAATAAAACCTTTGTTAATCTTCCTCTATGTGAATTAGCATTAAAAAGGTTAATATTCGCTTTAAAGTGCTAAAACCTTTATTAAGCGATTTTTTTCTTAAAATATGAATTAAGCACCTGGGCAGTATTCGGCCAAGCGGTAAACGGTTTCTCATGTGGGTGAAAGGCTAGAAGCGGTAATTTACCAAAAGCACATGATTCCACTCAGCAAGAGACGTGTAGCATGGAAAAACTACTTTTCTTGCACACCCTCAATTTGATACTGGTCGTGCAAAAATCTATGCGAGATTGTGTGACGTTTGTTGGCTCGAGCGGGGTCACATCAACAATGGGGATCGTCTGGGCAAGTTGGTCGGCAGACGATGCGACATTCGTTGGATGGATGAGATAGATCGATGGTTGAGAATTAACCTGGTCGCAAGGTCTATGGAAGATTATCCCTAACTGCTGGGATTAGAGCACACATATGTGCGCCAAGAAGTTAATGTAATGACGACCTCCGATGGTCAGCCTGTCGGAGTGGCTAGTGTTTAGCGGATATGCTAAGTTTAGTTGGAGTCACTTGCAGTTTCCAATATTGGTGGAGATATCACATAAAAGCACTCAAAGAGAAATTTTAAAATAGAGAATAGGGTAAACACAAAAAAACAGAGAAAACAGAGGAAGAGCCTAAGAGACAAAGGCGGAGTCCAGAGGAAACAAAGAAACTCTGACAGAGTGGAGCAAGAGGCTCGCTAGGCTAATTAGAGCATTCTGAAGCTGATGGGATAGTCTAGAGAAGTTGAGGAAGTAATCTTCATGGATAATTTCATCTAGTAAGATTGATTTGGAGCTCAAAATCAACTAGAGGTTGGAGGCAGCTGTATGAGCTGCCAGTACTCATTCTCAGTGATCCAATTGTCAATTCTGACTGTAAAGGACCTTCTAAATCCATTACCGGGATTTGTAGAAGCATTTGGGGACTTCTAAGGGGCAAGATGTTACAGGGATGTTTTAGACAGTAAATGATCAAATGATTAGTCTTTTGTAGGTGTTTGATATGAGCTGGAGACAGAAGAAGAAGTTCCAGAGACAATTGAAGAATTATGAGGGAGTTAGTGCCATCAAGAAGCTTAGGACAACCTAGAGCATTGATTGAAAGAATCAAGTCAAAGGAAGCTTAGATCTATTTGCAAAGTAAGGACAACCAGGTATTTAGATGGTATTCTAAGCCCATTGGTTCAGTTTAGTAACCTTTGGAGTTAAGTGTGGAACTTGTAAAAGAAGCTTTACGATAATCCCAAAGAGCCAAGTCAAGTTGACAAGAGCTCAAGGAAATGTATCCCATGATATTAGGGTGAACTCCTAGATTAAATTTGTTGTTATGTGTGTGTTGCTTATTTGCTGCATTATATTACTGTTATATGTGTTTTATATCAGCAAAAACACTTAAATCACTAAAACAGTTAAAAACAAACAAAGACATACACTTGTTTCAAGTACTTAATTCTACAATTGTCAACATAAGCTAGATCATATATTTGTTAAGATTTGGAGTGGTAGGTTCTTGTAAGCATAACAACATGTTAAACCCTCATTTTAGCTCAGGTGGTATCAGAGCTAGCTGCTTGATTGACATATCATGATTGCTTGATTGAAAGAGCATAATTACTTGAATGACAAAGCAATAGGATGCTTGATTGAAAGAGCATAGTTGCTTGAATGAGAAAGCAATAGGATGCTTGATAGACAGAGCGATAGATTGCTTGTTTGACTTGATAGGTGTTATAGCACCATTTACCACCCTTGGTATTTGTGATGATTGGTTTATGGCCTAGGGCAACCCTTTCTTCTAGACTTGGTCCAAATATATTAAAAATAGTGCTTTATTCCCTATATGCTACTTTTCCCTAAGATAAAAGCGTGTACACACAGGTTAGTCAATGCCCAATCCGCATATATGTGTTAAAACACTTAAAAAATTAAATTTCCTTAATTATGGGTGGAGTTCATGGGTTTTAACTGTTGATTACCTCCTATTGCCTGTGGCCCAACTGTTTCCCAACTAAAAAACTAATTGGGAGAAGTATAAATATACTTCTATTGGAAGGCCTAAAGGAGGAGAAGAGACAGAGTTATTATAGTGAGATTATCCCTGATTGAGTATGATGAATCCTTGTGCCTCATGCACTTCCCCAAGCTTCAGGAAACCCATGTTTCCTTGATTATAGATATTCTCCCTCTTGCATAAGATATCATGGTGTTGATTATGGAAGAAGATTGTTGAAGGCTGGGATAGGACAAATTCGGAAGACGGTTCCGCTTGGAGCAGGAAGAAGAAGACTTAGGTGAATTCTCTCCATTTTATTTATAGCTTACTGTAACAAAAGAAATGTTGTCTTATTTCTGAAATTAACTTTTTTTATGCTTCAAATTATGTTGTAATTCATATATGAATGTTGTTTTGATGTACGATCAATCATTTGTTTATATGATATAAAGTCAAATTTCGTAAATATGCTTCATTTCTATACTGCTATGTATGTTCGAATTGAATGATTTTCAGGTTTGAAGAAAATCAAGAGTTGCAAAGGGTTTGAACCCTTTGGGACCTACTCGAACAAAGGAAATCCGAGTATGATCGTTCTTACGTAGTTTGATTATATAAGCATTTTGCCTGAGTTGTATGAGTGTTTTTTGTTGTAGTTTTCTCCTGCTCTATTAGGGTTCTAACCCAAAGCCGTAGGGTACTTATTCCCGAAACAAAATTGGTGACTCCATTGGGGATACCAATCTTGTCATTGCTAGTTTGGGTTGTTTAGTGTCAATGAGGGCTCAGTCTTTGGTTTGCTTGTTGTTACAGTCTCATTTGGTTTACTAGAGTCTCAAACCTTAAGTCTGATATTTTTGATATGGCTTTGGTTTTTACTTTTCTTGCAAAGCTTTTTATATGCCTTTTACTATCTTTATAGTAGCATACACATGGTTGTTTGTATGAATTCAACCCATGTATACACGGTTTTCCTATATCAAAAGTTTGTGTACACGTCTCTGTGCTTGAACACAGTCACGTATACCAATTTTTGCATTGTTTTTTCAAATCTCTCTACCTAGAAAGATTTGTTGCCTGGTCTATTTAGTCTCTGTGTGGTCAATTTTTGTTTGAAGAATTTCCTTATTTTGCAAGCTTACTATTTTGAAGTCTCTTCCTCATTGAAAAGATTTGGCCTAGTTTTCTTTTTTAGCAAGATTGTAATTGGTGTTTTGGCACACAAGGCTTCGTTCAAAAGTTCTTGATTGTTCTGGTCCTCCAGAATAGGTGATTGTTTTCAGTCTCAGTGTCAAGCTCGGTTTTTGATCTACTTGTTGTGCTTTCCTTTGTGGCCTTATATCATTTCTTGATTTTTGAAAGTCTTTTTGACGAATTTGAAAGTATTTATTTCCTGGCTTCTTGGTCAGTTTGTCAAGCTCTTTGCTGCTATTTGGGTCATATAGTACAAGTTGAAGCCTTTTCTACTCAAGTTTTCGTTCATCTTCGAGTTTGTAACTTGCAAAGACTCCTTGTGCTCATTTTTTGGTCTTTGAGTTTTAGTAGCATTTTGAGTGATTTCAAAAAGTTGTTTTGGTTGTTTCTTGAAAAGGAAAAGATCTAAAAAAACAATGTTTTTGTTTTCTTTTGCCAAGTTTGATTTTGGTTTCTTTTGGTTTTTGAAAGTGAATTGTGATATTTTACGATTTGTCCTTCTTGTTTGGAGAGAATTTTGTATTCAAAATTTGTATCCTCTTCAATATTTAAGTTGGCTCATTGATAGTTATAAACAATTGCTTTCACTTTTTTAGAGTGATTTAGGATCTTGCACCTTCATTATACCTTGCATTAGGGTTGTTTGCATTGTTAAAGCATTCGTAGTCTTTTTAGTTTTTGGGTGTGTGAAGTGTGTTTCAAGAAAAGCAAAGAAAAATTATTTTGCTTTATTTAATTTTCGTAGAACCCACGTAGAGATTTCTTTTCATCGAAGAACAAATGATTACATTCATGTAGTTATTTTCTCATTGAGTTCCTTTACATCATACAAACACCATTGGTTTCACTTCCATCTATACCCTTGACTTAAAAGAAAAACCATTAAAATCAAGCGCTTAATTAAAGTAAACTAGAACTTTTGTATTGTCATCAAAATACACCAACAAGTTTAGGTTTATTACGGCCTTGGATTAGGTGAGAGGAGAGTTAACTCTCCAAGGCCACTCTAAATTACAAAACATAGAAGTTTGATTAATGAGAGAAATCCAATAGCTCTAGGAAGACTGAGAAAGCTTTGTAACTAGGAGTAAAGCACAAGGCTTAGTGAAGATAAGGATGAGAGATATCCCCTCTCTTACTTGTCAAATCCTACCTCATGATTGTTCCGTCCGGCTTCTAATACGAGTTGGTGACCATAGTTACCTATCCTAGGAACCACACAGGTGGTTGTGGAGGGGAATCCCATGGAACCTCAGGTTGATGTTGTATCACGTTCAACAGTACTTCTTGAGGGCACCTTTATGAAGCTTGGGGGCTTGCACCAGCAAAGGCTATTGCCTAGAGGTCAATGTAACTACCTCTGATACATTCGCTAGTAGGCCTGGGGCGTAATTACCCTAGTATTTTTTTGGAAGGCCTTGTTATTAACTTTCTTGTATTTTGATGTTCAGTCCTAATCACCTGGAGCATAAATACTTGAGAGTTGTTTGATTGCTAATATCTTTAGGGACATTTTAGTGAGTGTTCTTTGCTCTAGTCAGCCTAGCTTTATAATTTTTTGAGTCTTTAGGTAGATATTTTAAATAATTCAAAGTGGTTGATTGACCATATCGACAGTCTAGGAGACTTTGTGGGATATCACCTACGAATCCAGAGCCTTCTCCTAGAAGGCATAGAAGTGATTCTGCCAGTGGTTTTCAACTGGTGGTAGTAGGCACATCAGAGATTGATCCTCTCCTTGGGGGCATTAGTTCACAAAATAGACCTAGTACCAGTACAGAGTTAGAGAGGAACACACCAGTTCCTTCTCGAGTCCTCTTCTAGTCGGACGATAATATCGAAGAAGAAGAGATTTCAGAGTCAGTTGTGGCTCCAAATTATCCTCTTCCTCTTGACCATCCAGACGTTTTGTTATACGTTGGAACTCTGAATCATAGGCCTTCGAGCCCAGGTTTACATACATCTATTCCTTCGATGACCATTGCTGGAAGCATGGCATCTACGATGAGTGTTGAGAGCATGCAGACTCCCATATCTGTACAAGGGGGAGGAACTATTTCCATCCCTTCTATCACTCCCAGCATGACTATATTTGGGTCTACTTCCATTCTATTAACGAGTTGAATTTCTCAAGCTAATACATCCAGTTTTGGAATTTTTCCTTTTGAAATCTTGTCTCAAGGGATTCCTTGAGTTCCTTTGATATACCATCGACTGCCTCTACATCCATGATGAGTGGATCAGTTTCTTTCAGGGTTTCCCATTTGGAAGTGGTCATATACCACATTCTAATCTAATAGTAGGGTAAACGACTTTTCCTTTTACAATTCAAGGTAGTAACCTGTTCCAGAGTTGGAAAAACCCTGCGGTTAGTGGGATAGGAGATGGGAATCAATTTTTTGGCCAGCAAGGGAATGTGTCGTATTCTTTGGTTAATTCATTTCAAAGTTTTCCCCCCTTTGCTAACGCATAGAATCCTTATCGGGGGTTGTCAGATCGTTTCAATACTTCGTTAGGGGGTAACTTCACTTGTTACAGAGGATGTTCGGCAGGAGTTGGTCAAACTCTGAATTTTGCTGGACCATAAGGACCACCTTTTGGTTTAGTAGGCTCTGCAAGTTACTTCGGGCAACCTGGTGCCTTTCAAAATCCAGGTCATTCTTTCCAGACCTTTGGGAATCCAACCCACTCTGGATGGAATTCCCAAGGTCCCCCATGACTTCCTTTTCTATCCACGCTTAATTTATAGACTTTACAAAATTGTTTAATGATCTAATTAGGTACAATCTAGCTTGGCCTCCAATCCCAACTAAACTTCCCTCAAGTATTCCAAAGTTCGAAGGGAAGAGTGGTGAAGACCCAAGAGACCATGTGACCACGTTTCACTTATGGTGCTTATCCAAATCCCTTATAGATGGTTTGATCAAGTTGAGGTTATTTCAGCACACCCTAACTAGAAGTGCAGCCAAATGGTATATAGAGTTACCAAGGGGCACCTATACATCTTTCTCTGATTTGGCTAATATCTTCTTGAACCATTTTTAGTTGCCTATCCGCTATGAAGTCAGAACTAAACTTCTGGCTAACTTTTAGTAAGACACCATAACTCACATTTCGGATCATAGCCAGGAATGGAGAAGGATAAAAGGGATTATGAAAGCTGAAATTCCACCAGAGTTCCTTCTCGAATGGTTTCTCAAATCATTACAACCTGAGATCTCAAAGGATGTTTCTCTTTCTGGTGTTTATTTGGAAGACCAAACTATTTTTTGAGCCTAGCAATTAGAACTGATATATTCTCAGTCTGGGACTCCTTAGAAAATCCTACTTGATGCTCTTAGATCTAACCGAAGCTAGGCCCCCACGCCGATGGTATAGTTGGATCAATTGATGCTAATACGGTGAACCTTTTGAATCAATTGCAACAATTATCTCTACAAACTTCTTCTTCTAACTAGGCAGCACCATCTATACCTAAACCTTCCCAACCTACCTCTATAAACACCGTCTAGGCCTCTAACCCCAAAGGAAATCAACAATCCGATGGGGAGAGGAAGGGACGAGGTAAGAAGAAGAACTAGGGAGGGAAAGGTAATGTAAATAAACCTAACAATGGTGCCGGTGAGGGTAGAAAAGAATCCAAGAAAAACTTTAAGTTTCCATTCAATTTATGCAATGGAGATCATTTGACTCACCTCTACCCTAAGATACAAGATGCTTGGCACTTATTAATGTAGCAAGGGTCCTCTAGCTCCCAAGTTGTTCTTACTAACCCTTTTCCCCAAGGGCAGAAAGTACTTACTGGCGTGAATTTGAGCGGCAACTAGGAATGGGAAGATTCCTCGAATGTTTATATGATCAACTCTCATGTCGATGTTGCTACGCGAGCACGTGATTATGGTGAAATGGAAACAATAAGGCTAAACATGTTCCCAAAACCACAAACCCACGTCATATTGAGAGACCCTCTGCTGAGTCTATACCTCGGATACTAAAAGGTTCCACAAAGCACTCAACTATTAACCCTAATGCTAGGGTAGCCCAGAACTACTCGATTGTAGAAGATCTGGTTCAAAGTCCTTGTGCTATGTCTGCTTTGGAGGTACTCCAGTCATGTCCTGCTCAAAGAAGTGCTTTGCTTTCAGAAATCGGTATAGTAGATCCAAAGAATTCTTTAGTGCTCACTTTTTATATGTTGAACGTCAAAAAGAGACTTCCTCAACATATGACTTTCCACATAAAGTCCACTTACTAAAAACCCAATATTTTTTAGACAATTATAGAAGAGGGAGCTTCCACATGTGTAATGTCTATTTCATGTTCGAAGGCCATTGTATCACCTTCTGTTGTTCCTTCATTGACTCTCTTGATAGCATTTGATGGACATTCTCATAGGCCACATGGAATTATCTCGGTCTTCCCTATATGTGTTGGGGAAAGGCTGTAAACACTGAGGTAGAAATCATTGATGCCAACCTGGATTATAATCTCCTCTTATGTAGGAATTGGATTTACAAGATGGATGCCATAGTTTCATCTTTATTCCACATCCTCTGTTTTACTCAGGAGGGGAGGACTGTTAAAATTGATCAGTTGGATTATTCTCCAGGTGACTCCCGCGCATCTCGGATTCTACCATTCCATTGGTGGATAATCCACATCAACCTATTGAGAATTTAGGAGTTGGGATGTACTCTTCATTAATGGCTATATTTGACCTTCCTTCTCCTATAGATAGAATCAATGCAATTTCATCCTCTAGGGGACCTTCACAGAAAGAGTTCTTTCAAACTCATTAATTTTTGGACCCTTGGATCTTACATTCATCTACCACCACATTAGATGGAGGGAAAGTTGGTGGAATGGAATTTACCATGTCTACAATAGAACTTAGCTATCAATCTACCATTAACTCTATAGACAACCATCCCACTCCTTTTTCACAAGAGGAGTTAGATGGCAATGTGGCTCTAGCTTGGACCCTCGATTCTACTTCAGCTATGGATTGCTTAGATACAGTCTTACCATCAAAAGAAGCAATTTTGGAGGGTATGATGGGCGTGCATCAACCATGGGAATATTTACATCATCATTCATATTTTCTTCCTCCATTGCGTGAAGTTGAATCTAGGTTCTCCAATCTACTTACTAGTGATGTTTGTATAGTTTCAAACCCTTTGGTTCCAGTACAATTATTTGCCAAAGGTAACATGTTGGTTATCTCATGAACTGTACCTATAAACATCTCTAGGAATCCTAACATTATAGAAAATGTCTTCATCGAAGCCAATTGTTCCCCTAAAGAAATTAAAATCTACCTTGACCTCCTTAAAGAGTTTCAAGATGTGTTCACTTGGTCTTATGAGGAAATGCCTAGAATTGATCCATTTATAGTCTAGCATGAGATCAAGATGTATGAAAATGCCAAACTTATTTGTCAGAAACTTCAACCGTTCAATCCTCAGAAAGTGATGGCTATTAAAGTTGAAGTTGAAAAGCTACTTAAGCCAGGTTTCATATACCCCATTCCTCTAACTAAGTGGGTTTCCAATCTAGTCCTAGCAGATAAGAAGCAAGGAATGATCCAAGTGCGCATTGACTTTAGGGATTTGAATAAAGCTTGTCCAAAAGACAATTACCCCACACCTTTTATTGATAAAATTGTTGATGAATGTGCGGGTAATGAAATTTTTTCGTTCATGGACAGATTCTTTGGTTACAATCAAAGTACTATCCAGAGGGCCAACACCAGATAAAACCTACCTTTATTTGTCCCTCGGGTACGTTTGCATACAATAAGATGCCTTTTGGTCTTAAAAATGTTGGAGCTACTTTTTAGCGAGCCATGTCTTATGCTTTCCATGACATCAAACATGTTATCGAAGCATGCTTGGATGACTTAACTGCTTGTTCTCGAAAGAGAATTGATCATCCTAGCCACCTTCGGTTAGTTTTTGACTCCCCCATCTTCCATTCATCAACTCCAAAGTCTCCAAGGAAAGACAAATTTATTAAGGAGATTTATAGCAAATTATGCCGAGATTACCAAAGGATTTATGTGTTTGCTTAAGAAAGGAGTTCCACTTTTATGGGACGACTTCGTGCAATGATCCTTTTATGCTTTGAAAAAGGCATTAATCTTTGCACCATTGTTGAGTCCACCAAATTATGGCATATATTTCCTTTTATATCTCGCTACGGCAGATTCAACCAGTGGTATGGTTTTGGTTCAAGAGTATGATGCTCTCAATGAGCATGTAATCTACTACTTGAGTTGAGGATTAGTAGGAATTGAGATACGCTATTCTCCCATCCAAAAATTGGCCTTGGCGGCTATCCATGCTGTCCATCCACTTCGTCATTACATTTTGCTGTTCAAAACATTCGTCTTAGTGGCTGTCAATCCTTTTCTGTTTGTCCTCAGTAGGTGAGTGATTGGGGCCAAATATAATCGATGGATTGTTATTTTGCAAGAATTCCATCTTGAGTTCTTGTCAGCCAAATCTAAGAAGTCATTGGTTTTTGTGGAATTAATTTTAGAGTTAACTTGTGACGAAGCCATTGTTTATGAGGAAAATTTCCCTAATGAACATTTATTCCTCATTTCTTCACAGGATCCCTGGTATGAAAATATCATTGTATATCTTCAGACTTTGAATTTCCCACTTGCTTTCTCCAAAGATGAGCATCGAAAGTTACGTCACGTTGCCAAAAGCTATGTTATCATTGGTAATACATAATATTGTAGAGGGGTCGACTCAATCCTTAGGAACTTCTTAATTTTGGAAGAAGCGAAGTTTGTACTTAATGACTACCATAGTGGAGCTTGTGGTGGTCATTTATCAAGGCTTGCGACAAGGTAGAAAGTTTTGCGTGTAGGCTACTTTTGGCCTTCAATTTTCAAATACTGTATTGAAGCGGTCAAACGTTGCATCCCTTATGAAATCTATACTCAGAAAATGCGGGCACATCTAGCTCCACTTTTTTCTTTTATCTTTGTTAGTCCATTTACGAAGTGGGGCATTGATTTACTACTTGTAATCCACCTTCGGCGACGAATCACAAGTACATCATTGTGGCTGTAGACTACTTTATGAAGTGGGCTGAGGCCATGCCTACTTACAAAAATGATAGTGAAACAACAGCCTTGTTTCTCTTCAACTAGGTGATTTCACGATTTGGCATCCCCAGAGAGATTGTCATTGACCATGGCAGTCACGTCCAAAATCAACTGATGACCAAATTGGCTCTTAACTTGGGCTTCTAGCAGGAGCATTCATCTCCACATTATCTTCAGGCCAATGGGCAAGTAGAAGCTGTGAATAAGTCCCTTAAGACTATCCTGCAAAGGACAATTGACAAAAATCGATGCAATTGGCACATCATGTTGTACCCGACACTTTGGGCATAACAAACCTTGATGAAGATTGCCAGTAGTTTTACTACTTTTCAATTAGTTTATGGGATGTAATCTACTTTTCTTATCAAATGTGAAATTCCGTCCCTTAAGCTAGTTGTATAACTTCTTCCAGAGACGTCTAGTCTCAAAGAATGCTTAGATCATTTGGAACATATCGATGAGTAGTGTCAAGATGCCACCATAATAAATGAAGGCCATAAGAAGAGGGTTAAAACTCAGTATGATAACGTTGTCTGTCATTGGGATTTTTTGAAGGTGACCTTGTCTTAGTCTATGACCAAGACAAAGACGCCCTGGGGGTAGGCAAATTCAAGTCTGTGGTATGGTCCCTTTGTAGTCAAGTGAATTTTGGGAAAAGGGGCCTATGAATTAATTGATTTTGAAGGGAACAAGCTCGCAGAGCCCTAAAATGGGCTCTACCTTAAAAAGTATTTTTCTTAGGTTTCAGCGGAGCAATTGCTTTTTTGTATATATTATATTTTTGTACATATTTGTCTGGCATTTTGTGATATCGACATCTTTTTCTCTGCTTTGGCAAGTGTTGATGGATGATTCGATATATTTTGGATTTGCCGATGGTGCTAGTTGGCACACTAAGAATCTTACTTCCGTGGCTTGGGTGATTTATTATCCATCTGGCCAGTTGATGGCATCGAGGGGATTATGTATTTTCCTTTCTTTGAATAACATTGATGAATATACTGTTGTTATTAATTTACTATCTGAAGCAATTTCTTATGGGATTGATTCGTTGATAGTTTATCTAGACATTTATTGGGTTTGTGATCCTTATTTATATCGCCAATTTTTGAGAGTGAGAATGTTGCAACCATCATTTATTTCTATTACATATCTTCACATTCCACGATCTGAGAATTCATTAGCAGACTCTATTGCTAATCAAGAATTAGATTGGCACATTAATCATTCATCAAATTAAACAATATTAAAAAATTTGAACCTGTATATATATCATAAAATTTCTTGTATATAGATAAAGTGTTCAAAAAATTATACACAAATTTCAGACGAAATGCCTTCAAAATTTGGGTTCATGCCCATAATCATGTCCAGTCATACATTGGTCTGTCTATCAACTCGACTCAGGATGAGCAGCCAAAAATTTAGCTACTACATTGGATACACGTCGAAGTATGTGGACCCAGTCTCGTGGTATCCCTACCACGCAGTGCTGCATCTACTCACGTAGATCCTCTATGGCTATCATAAGTACCTAGTGATTCAGTCTCACCAAGTTTCTCTGAATTACATGTAGGAATATCTCTATCTCAGGTTCTGCCTCTTTGGCTCCTCTTTTGCGACACCTATGCCTTGAAAATCCATCTGGTCTCACTGGACCCACATCTAGAACATGGTCATTTTGTCATTGTTTTGTCTCATAAAAAATATTTATAAGTTCATTTCATATTAAAAAATCCAAAAAATATTAAAAATTTACAAAAACTTAAAAAATTGTTACCTATGTCTCCCTATGCTATGTTTGGTGGCAACACTAAGTCTGGATCTCCTCGAAAATCCATAATAGCATATGGCTAGTTGTCAACTATGATGATTTGTTGGTCCCACTAGGCGAAAAACTCACCATCAAATGTTGTCCTAGGCACGTCCTTGCCTCCAAGGTGTTTCATCAAGTCCGCCCATCTACCCATCCATGGATATCTAGGGTTGCTAATGGAGACAGATACTTTGGGACATAGCCCACGTACCTTCTCGAAGAAGAATGAGCATAAGATAGTCCCATATCCAAAGTTTTTTGTTTGACCCTTCTGAATAGAGGTCAATTGGGTCTTCATGTTGGTCAAAGAAGGCATGCACTAGTCAAAAACCGTGGTAAGGCATTCCACTACCAGGCTCATGGACACTCATGCTACCTGATGCAGTGAAGCTGATCCATTTACCCTTGCAAGTAAATAGAAGAATCCTCAGAGATAAACTTTCCACGTGTTTGATTGGAATCTGACTTCCAATCTTCTTTGGGTGTCTAGGATAGTATATATGTACATAGTCTTCTACTGAAAGACTACTTCTTGTCCTTCCAGTCGAATGTGCAACCTACCCTCTTCAGGAGAGACCTGTAATAAACTAAATGTCTTCAACGTCAATCCATAGAGGCATATGGTCTATCATGAAGGCATCATCCGCTACACTCCAGTAGTGGATCAGTAGTTCAAATAGGCATGTGTTGGCTTTCATGTTTGGCATTTTCAAGAATTTCAGTAAGCCACAGCCTCTCAGAGTGTTTAGTGAATTTTGGTCATTCATTACCTCATTGTCAATTGTGGTATACTCTCTTTCTCTCCATGTGATGATCATCATGCAAAAAATTTGAGTTTCAACCATTAGTTTTTATGTTTAAACTTTAACTCGCATACATGTGGGTTCCCTTTACACACAGTTGTGTGTAGGGATGTCGTATATGTGGGTTGATCACATCCAACTTGCGTGTACGTAGAGTTGGATTTTTGGGCATAAATTCCCACAGTCAAAACTTCAAGAAAACCTATAAAAACTATCAAAAACATTACAAGCATGATTTGAGGGTTACCTGATGACTTTGGTGCAATTTGAATGGTCCAATTATTTAGAGGAAAGGTTTCTCCTTTTTTCTCCACAACTCTATGCTCCAAATAGAAAAGAAAAAACTATGAGTCCAAAAGTCATTATATAATTTTGAAATTGCAAAATAGTTTTTCAAAAATGGACTTTTGTCTCATGGATTTTTTGACCTGTGGGCTTGGATTGTCGAGAATGGGTTGTTGTTTCAAGATATTTTGGTGACCTTCTTTGAGATGTTATTTTGGTCCCATGATCATTGACCCATCATGGCAGGTATCATTCACTCACTGGCATTCAGGTTGGGGAAAACCATTTTTCCGCTACATCTTGCATTCTAGCCTCCATTCAACAATATGTTATCTTGGTTAGCAAACCATTTTCACTCACCTATTTTGAAATCATGATACAATGGTAGAGCCATCCTTTACATGGGCATCTTAGTTAGAACCTCATTGACATTGGTTTCCCATGCTGATATATTAAGTAGGCTCGGGAGTCCTCTTTAGTCCCGTCATGAATTATGCATTTAAGACACATTCTCTTTTCTTCCACATTGATTTCTGGCCTTATACCCTAGAGGCTCCTTTGTGTTGAGTTGTACTGCTGCATTGCATTTTGACTATTTGCACCTTTTGGCCTTAAGCCTGCTTCACTTGCACTCGTGTTTAAGCCACTTATCATGCCTTCTACAAAATCAACCATGCAATCACTTAGCTTCTACAACTTGACACATCCTTTTACTGGTGGAAAGAACATCCCTTTAAGTGTCCTTGACCAGTTTCGCCTCCCGCCATTGAGCATAGGAATGTTCCCCTCCCAGGAGCTATATCATTTGTTTCTCTAACACTCGTTCTTTCCATTGTACTATAGCATTCTTTTATTCTTTTTCTAGCTTAAAGAAAAAGAAAAAAAAATTATATATTCGAAAAAGAGTGGGAACGGGACAACATTTCCATATTTTGTTGACAGCTAGAGTCAGCCGTGTCGCCCTTGAACAAGGCACTCAAAAGAAAGTCTCTCCTCCATTTTTGGCAGGATTTAGTTTGACTTAGGTATGCCTTAACCTTGTTATTGAGTCAATACTCCTCCAGTTGGTTACCTCTTCCATTCATATGGAGAGTTTTCTCATGCATCTTGCATGATGAACTTATATAGAGTTATCATATGCTGCCATATAGTCATCATTGATTCATGCTTTTGTTCAGGGGAAGCAAGCCTGAGTTGGCCTCTCTGCGGTGTCTTTTGACCTATTTTTTAGTCGGTGGTGCCTAGTTGTCAGTGTCATGTTTGTCATCGCATTAGTTATATTGGTCCTTTGCTCGTGCCGGTTTGAGAACGTCTCCATTGACTTCTTGCTGACAGGTCTTGTCCTTATCGATGACGAGATATTGCTCTGAGGGTAGGCCTAGAGCTGCACCCTGGCCCTATTTTCATTATTGATAGGTCACCTTGTGCTCAACACTGATCAGTATCATGGGTCTTTGACTATGTGGTTTCCCTTGTGTTCGACATCAACTTTCATTATCACACATTGGGATTTGTGCAGAGCCTTGGTTTCCATTTGACCCTATTGGTGGATTCCTCACCTCTGTGTCAACTTTCACTATTGGTTGGTTCAGAGGGCTTCTATCATGCACTAGCTACATCTTGTGTATGTCGGAAACGGGCTTCGGTTGGGTTACTACATCTTTTTCATCTAATTCCTTCCACATTATTAGCCTACGGGTTATACTCGTGCTAGATTGATGAAGGATGCCATAATGCCTTCCTTCTAGTGGGTCTTTTCCTATTGACTACAACTCATTTTCTTTGGGACAAAGATCTAGAGTCCATTTGGTAGTACCTTGGGGTTTGCAATCATCAATGGCAGATTCCTTCGCTATCAACAGTGGGAAATTATCATCATCCCTTGATTGACAGATTCTTCCAAGTGTTCAACTTCAGTTCATTTATTCACACTTGTTAGATTGTACTAGGTACCTTGACTCTCATTTTCATTATCAGTGAGTAGTCTCGCGTTCATTAACGATATACATCAATGATCGGTAATCAAATGATTTCTCACGTGGTTGACCTTAGATTATTTATTCCCATTGTGTAGAAATGTACTGCAGCAATTAGTGAAGACCTCAGCTTTCATCAACACATTTTGATTCACTTGTCAGTTGCTTCTGTTGCTGTTAGTTGACACCATCCATTGTATATGTTGCAGTTCTTCGCAATGACATCTTATATGCTGGCATTCGAGTTGCAATGTAGTATCATTTTATTCCATCATTTTCATTTGGTACTATTGGGATCATTTTTTGACATCAATGGTCAACTTTATCCTTCAGCATCATTGATTGTCTTCTTATATGTGATATTCAAACATGTACTTTTCCGATCACGACCAAATGATCCATTATCTACTTTCAGTTCCTTATACTTGTATACATATTGGATCCGCTTGCACATGATATGCGGACATGCTTTACTTTCTCTGAGCATGGGTATGCCCTCCTCAGACAACGTTTTATTTCTGATCTCTTTTGATGGCTTGGCAGGTTGAATTTTGGTGAAGTCCTTCTCAGTCTCGACAAGATTCTTTCCATACACTTAATACATTTCGACCATCATGTAACCATTTTGACCTCATATATTAGGGTGCATCTGTTGTTATGAAACCAGGTCACAAAAATATAGAAAAGATAGATCAATGCCTTATAATTTAGCCTCTTCTAGGGGACAACCTCCTTTACATTACACAAATGAAATTTTTTTAGATGATTCAAATGACAAAACTTCCTTTCTATATATAGGAGTCTAAGGGGTCACATATAACCATGCCGACCTAACAATAATAATATAAAGGCACAAGAAAACAATAGAGGGATTCTATGGGGCACAATAATAACAATATGGGGACAATAAGGGAACAACAATATTAATAAGGGATACAACAACAATAGTAATGGGGGAATCACTAATATTATAGGGACCTAACATGCCCCTCTCCTTCAAAAAAATGTTATCCTCAACGCTTGAGTAGTTCTGGATGCTTCTGTATAAAATTCTCATGCTCCCATGTGGAATATTCAGTAGATAAGTTCTTCCACTTTATGAGATACTTTGAAATTGATCGATTTCGTAACTGTCGAGTTCTTGTTTCTATGATCGCTTCCAGTTCCAATATAATTTTTCCTTCCTCGTCAAATTCCAGCAATATTGTTTGAAATTGGAGCTTGTTGCCTATAACCTTCTTTAAACATGAAACATGGAAAACTGGGTGCACACGAGAAGCTGCAAGAAGCTCCAATTTGTATGCCATAGTACCAATCTTTTGCAACACCTTGTACAAACCATAATAATTTGGTGATAATTTATTATCTTATTAGCTTTCCTGAGGGACATTTGTTTATGTGGTCGTAACCATAGGAATACCCAGTCACCTACATCAAAACTTCTTTCACTGTGATGTTGATCTACCTGTTGTTTCATTCTATTCTGCGCCAACATTAGGTTATCCTTTAAGAGTTGGAGAACTTGTTGTTGATGCTAAATGTGATGTTCCAGTGCTTGAAACTTAGAATTTTCTCTTAAATATGATGTGATGGATGGTGGATGATATCCATAAAGTGCCATGCATCACTGTTTTGACCTTAGGATATGAAAAATATACAAAGAAAACTACAGTCCGTCATCTTTCTGTAACTTCTTACGAAATTTAGATCTAATGCTCAAAACAAAAGTTATGACTATTTTCCCCAGGTCCCCTATTTGGAATGTAATTCGGCAGTCTACAAAAAGGCCAACTTCCTCAGATCATATCTCCACAAATATAGTGCGAAAAGCTCTGAAATTCAGACCTGAGGTTTAGAATGATTTCAACCCACATGGGTTTTCTTTTAGTATCTAAAACATTGTAGAAAATAAGTTATAGTGCAAATGCCAAATACCAAATGTTATGAAAGTAGCTCACAAAAAGATAGAAAAGATATATAAACTCCTTATAATTTAGCCTCTTCCTGGGGGCAACCTCCTTTACATTATACAAATGAACAATTCTTGGATGATTCAAATGACAAAAACTCCTTTCAATATATAGGAGTCTAAGGGGTCACAATATAACCAAGCCAACCTAACAATAATAATATAAAGACACTAAAATAACAATAGAGGGATTCAAAGGGGAACAATAATAACAATACAGGGACAATAGGGGCACAACAATATTAATAAGGGATACAACGTCAATAGTAATGGGGGAATCAATAATATTATAGGGACCTAACATCTGTTATAGCACCATTTACCACCCTTGGTATTTGTGATGATTGGTTTATGGCCTAGGGCAACCTTTCCTTCTAGAATTGGTCCAAATATACTAAAAAAAATGTTTTAGTCCCTGAACACTACTTTTCCCTAAGATAAAAGAGTGTACATGTGGGTTAGTCAATACCCAACCTGCGTATATGTGCTAAAACACTTAAAAAATTAAATTTCCTTAATTTAGGCAGAGTTCATGAGTTTTACCTGTTGATTAACTCCTATTGCCTGTGGCCCAATTGTTTTCCAACTAAAAAACTAATTGGGAGAAGTATAAATAAACTTCCATGGGAAGGCCTAAAGGATGAGAAGAGATAGAGTTATTATATTAATATTATCCTTGACTGAGTCTAATGAATTCCTATGCCTCGTGCACTTCTCCAAGCTTCAGGAAACCCTTGTTTCCTTGATTATAGATATTCTCCCTCTTGCTTGAGATATCATGGTGTTGGTTATGGAAGAATATTGTTGAAGGCTAGGATAGGATGAATTCGGAGGATAGTCCTGCTTGGAGCTAGAAGAAGAAGACTCAGGTGAATTCTCTCCATGTTATTTATAGCTTACTGCAATAAAAGAAATGTTGTCTTGTTTCCGAAATTAACTTTGCTTATGAATCAAATTATGTTGTAATTCATATATGAATGATGTTTTGATGTATGATCAATCATTTGTTTATATGATATAAAGTCAAATTTCGTGAATATTCTTGACCTATATACTACTATGTATGTTCAAATTGAATGATTTTCAGGTTTGAAGAACATCGAGAATTGCAAAGGGTATGAACCCTGTGGGACCAACTTAAATGAAGAAAATCCAGGTATGGTCGCTCTTACATAGTTTTGTTATATAAGCATTTTTCTGAGTTGTATGAGTGTTTCCTGTTGTAGTTTTCTCTTGCTCTGTTGGGGTTCTAACCCAAAGCACTATGGTATTTATTCCCAAAACAATAGGTGTTTAAATAGTACAAAGGACTTGACTGTTTGATTGCTTGTAAACTGACTATTTCTTAAGTTTGCAAAGGTGAAGGGAAAGATATAGATAGCTAAGTACAGAAGAGGACAAGAAGGAAGAAGGGATGAAGGCATTCTCCTTACCCCAAGGACCTCAAGAAAATCCTTGAAACACAAGAAGGTTTGTTTGCAAAAGGCTACTTGAATAAGCTCTTTGTGAATTTTGTTAAAGTTTTCTTGTTCATTTATATAATGACAACTTCTACAAGTGATTTATCCTCCTTGACAAGACTCTTTGATGAAGACATGAAGAAAGACTTGTTCATCATGATGAATATGGTGAGAGAAATGTACAAGGATGAAAGGAAGACCACCAAACTTCGAGAGCAGTTGAATTCCATGAAGGAAGGGAAGCAGTTGCTTTTTGACAAATTGCAGGAAATAGACAGCCAACTTCATATTGCAAATATGAACCTAGAAAGAATGCATGAGATGGAGACACAACTCTTTATTGCCAAATAAGCCTTAGTCAAGTATTAGCTTGAAGAAGAAGTAAATAATCCTAGTAAAATTATATTCATTTCGGCTTTGTAAGTACATGTACATATGATTGAGGATCTTGTACTTAAGCTAGTGCTTAAGATAAAGTTGAAGAATGGAATCCATACATGAGAATAGTGTGTATGAACACATGGATGTTGATGATTTCCTTGTATTTGAACATGTATGTGTAATGGACTTGATGGTTGATTGCTTTATTTAAAACATGCATGTAATGTCATATTGACTTGGGAAAAGTTGATTTTGTCTCCAAGATTGAGAAAGGAGATAATGATGAAGTGTTTCACAAGAGGTGGAATTCTTTCTACTTTGAAAAAGAATCATTAAGTTCTTTTTGTACATGCTTGACCTGAAGAGTCAGTTATTTGAAAAGGCATGTTTTTTGTTAGCTTGTTATTCAGTCAATCATTTGTATACAGGATATAAAGACATGATGATGGTTCATAAGATGTGAAATTTGTTTTTTCTATGGAGCAAGACTTTATGTCATCAAGTTGTTTTCCTGTATTATGTTATTTTTGACAAGATGTCAGAAGAATGTTTGTTTGAGCCAGCTTGGATCAATGATCAAGGAAGCGAACACTACCTTTGAAGTTTTGGTTTAGAGCCTCTAGCCATATAAGGCAAGTGTATGGAGGCTAAAAGAAGAGGGTGTGGTACTATCTTCTACTGTACAGATCAATATATCAGTCTTTTGGGGTCTAGAAGTTCTCAATGGGGAGGAGTGATCAGATATTGGTCAAGGAACTTAACTGCAGTTAATAATAATATTGCAAACAATGTACATGTGGTTGCAGTTCACATGACTGCCGGTTAAAAGGTTAAAAGTTTAATATTGGCTTTAAGCAATAAAACGTTTATTAAACTTCCTCTACGTGAATTAGCATTAAAAAGGTTAAAATTCGCTTTAAAGTGCTAAAACCTTTATTAAGTGTTGTTTTTCTTAAAATACGAATTGAGCACGTGGGCAGTATTCGGCCAAGCACTAAACAGTTTCTCACACTGGTGAAAGGCTGGAAGCAGTGATTTACCATAAGCACATGATTCCACTCAGTAGGCAACACGTAGCAGGGAAAAACGGCTTTTCTCATGCGCCCTCAATTTCATATTGGTAGTGTAGAAATCTGCGTGAGATTGTGTGATGTCTGTTGGATCGAGTGGGGTCACGTCAATGGTGGAGATCGTCTGGGAAAGTTGGCCGGCGGATGACGTGATAGCCATTGGATGGATGGGATAGATCGATGGTTCTAATTAACTTGATCGTAAGCTCTATAGAGGATTATCCCTAACTGCCGGGATTATACCACACATATGTGCGCTAGGAAGTTAATGTAGTGACCTCTAATAGTCAGCCTGGCGGAGCGGCTAAAGTTAGGCGGATATGCTAAGTTTAGTTGGAGTCAGGTGTAGTCACCAATATTGGTGGAGATATCGCACAAAATCACTCAAAGAGTAGTTTTAAAACAGAGAAAATAGAGGCAGAGCCCAAGAGACAGAGGCAGAGTCCATAGCAAATAGAGAAACTCGAGAGAGTGGAACAAGACGCTCGCTAGGCTAATTAAATCCTTTTGAAGTTGATGGGATAGTCCAAAAAATCTGAGGAAGTCATCTTCATGGAGAGTTTCATCTAGGAAGATTTATTTAGAGCTCAGAAGCCACTAGACATTGGAAGCAGTTGTAGGAGCTACCAGTACTCATTCTCAGTGATCCAATAGTCAATTCTAACTATAAAGGACCTTCTAAATCCATTGTATGGATTTGTAGAATCATTTGGGGACTTCTAAGGGCCAAGATGTTACAGGGAATTTTTAGACAACAAATGATCAAATGATCAGTTTGTTGTAGGTGTCTAATATGAGCTGGAGAAAGAAGAATAAGTTCTAGAGACAATTGAAGAATTCTGAGGGAGTTAGTGCCATCAAGAAGCTCAAGACAGCTCAGAGCACTGATTGAAGGAATCAAGTTCAAGGAAGCTTAGATCTATTTGCAGAGTAAGGAAAACTAGTGATATAGATGGTATTCTAAGCCTGTTGGCTCAATTCAGTAAGCTTTGGAGTTAAGTGTGGAACTTGTAAAAGAAGCTTTACCGTAATCCCAAAGAGCCAAGTCAAGTTGACAAGAGCTCAAGGAGATGTAGCCCATGATATTAGGGTGAACTCCTAGATTAAATTTGTTGTTATGTGTGTGCTTCTTATTTGCTGCATTATATTACTGTTATATGTGTTTTTATATCAAGAGAAACACTTAAAGCACTAAAACAATTAAAAAAAACAAAGGCATACACTTGTTTCGAGTACTTAATTCCACAATTGTCAACATAAGCTAGACCATATGTTTGTTAAGCTTTGTATTGGGAGGTTCTTGTAAATATAACAAGATGTTAAACCCTCATTTCAGATCATAATCAGGTTGAACTTGCAGATGAGATATCCTCCCCTAAACTATACTAAGCTATGTTGATTATGTTATGTTTTGGTTTAAAATGACATGGTATAGTTGCAGGAAGAAGATCAAAGATGACTAGCAATATGGTAGGCTATAGTTCATGAGATTCTCCCTATGGATCAGATGAGAAGTATGGTGGTGGTAATTGTTCTGACTCATCAAACACATTGAGAAGTTTGAAGGTAGAAATAAGAAGTTGAAAATCATATAATGACATAATCATTCAGGGACAAGAGAAACAAGTAGAAGTTCAGGCAGTAATCCTTCAAAGTTTGTCATATGTTCAGAGACAGGAACCACTTAGGGTCAGCCATGGGCAGGAGGATAGGACTAATGGAGCATATGGTAGTAGGTCTCAGGGTGGTCATAGGTCATATAGAGATGACATGATCAGAGATGGCATGCTCTTGAATACACCTGATAGGACAGGTGATGGACACAAGTTTTATTCTAGTTCTAGTTTTGATGGGTACCATGATTGTCATTGTTATCGTCCTTATAGAAGGAGTGACAGGGGATATTTTCGAGATGAGTTCAAGAAAGAAAGACAACCTACCTTAGATGGATATTTGAATAAGTCGGAGGATGAAGAGGCATGACTACTTGAGATTAAGAAGTTCTTTGAGATGCATTATTACATGGAGAACATGAAGGCCAAAATAGTTATCTTCAACTTGAAAGGGAAAGCAAGCATCTGGTGGGAAGTTGTGAAGCGGGTTAGGAACATCAAGATAGAGGAGTTGAGTTGGCATGAATTCAAGAGACTTTACAAGAAGAAATATCTATAAGGGAGGTACTATGACAACAAACCCAGGGAATTCTATAGGATATGTTGCATGTAGTTAGATGCACCAAATTCTTATCATGTGTTTTAATTTTTCATGTTTCAGTTTTATCCTCTTGGTTTTCTTTCACTTTGAATAAAGCCAGTTTTGAGCTTTGAGATGATGTGGCTAATCTTTTGTAACACCCTCCTCCTTCATTTACCCAAGCTAACCGGCCGACTAGGGTAAACATGTGACGAGAGGCTACTATGATGTGATTCAACTCCCCATGTATAGTTAAGGAAGTGGAACCAAGAAAACAAAGCCAATCTAAACTTACTGAGGAACCGCAGATCCTTCAGGAGACAGCTAACCCTTCCAAGTGCCTAACCCCTAAGACAACTTGTCTTTTTACTGAGCTAGACCCCCAGCCACTACCATGCCAATCTATTGATGCAAATGAGGCCCTCCAGTCACTCCCATAGAAAGGCATGCCAACAATTGTTGCCCTTTTTAGGAAATATTTTGCCAATGACCCTAGATTTTGTGCCACTTTTTCAGGGCCAGGACTCAGGACACTACTCAAAACTTCATGAAACTTCCTTAAATGTTCAATAACCATGAATTAAAGCTACTAATCCAAACATTGGTACAAGGACTTAATTGAACCCCTACTAGCCATGACGATCCTTTCGTCAAACATATCACAAATATGAAATCTAAAGGTCATAACAACAAATTTGAGCATAAGGGTATCATACTTATCTGGGATTCGTAAAGAAGGATTGATGCATTATCACCATGACTGCATTATCATCTATTAGGTCATATATTCATTCACATCTCATGTACTAATCAAATCGTGACGAGATCCATAACCAAAGTCTGTCATAAACCACGCTTATAACTAGCATATAACCAATAGAAATAACAAGAATATAACAACCATAAGACCACATTTGAGTAAGTACATTTACACATGAAATGGAAAAGGAGAAGGAGATTTTATTAATGAATGCATAAGCCAACCAAGCCAGGGACTTCCACAAACCAACCGACCACAGATGGGCTGAACCAAATCTTTCTTTCAGCTAATGACCCTCGTGCCATATTCCAAACATGAATGTGGGACTCACAACAAGACCAATAAGGGCTTCCTTAGGCTTTATAATATATCCCACCAATGGATTCCTAGGCCCAAATCCCTCATCAATACAACCAGGATTTACCACAATCCCCCTATATCACTATGCTTATACAAGCATGGATGCCCCAGGATCTCTCCACCTAAACCTCGAGGAATCTTCCTGTCTCAACCTATCAGCTTTACCATGTATCCCATCATTACCAGTGAAGGGATTCCTAGGCCCGATCAAGGGTATTCACAATCAGGCTTTACCTTATATCCCACCTTAGCATTCCTATGCCTTTTGATCAATCCTGAGACAACCCCACTTAGCTTCGAATCCATTCAATGATCCAGCTCAACCAAAATAATAGAAACCCATCAAACCATGGCTATTCAAAAATGGTAAGGCAAGGTTGAAGAACACTACCACACTTCGAAAAACCCATGCTAATGAAAACACGAGAACTAAGGACATACATGCATGCATGCACCATGCATGCCAAAACTAGCAAGGAAATCATACATGCAACATGATACCTGCAAGTAATTCCACTATAATTGCTTGATTTTACTCTTCCTTGCTTTATCTTTGGCTTCCTCCTGCTTTCTTGTCCTTCCTTTACTTTCCTTCCTCCAATGCTATAGTTCTAGAAGAATTATATAAGTGTGCAAGAGTATGAGAGAGAGAGAAAGTAGAGAGAGAGTTCCAAAATTGAACTGAAATAAGGTTTTGAACCGATTCTTAAAATCCTTTTTATTAATGATCCCTCTATTTCTTCAATTTTCCATTATTTTCCTTCATTTTCCTCCTCACATGCAACATGTGACCTTTCATCTTCCTTTTCTACTATTTCCATTATTTTCATAAATAAAATGCCAATTAATGCCACTTTGCCTTTTTGAAGCCTTTTCCTCTACCTTTGCCAATTTCCCTGGCCATAATAAACCATATGAACACCCAAACTTGGAATTTTTTCCCAACATTTAGCTTGGAATAAGTGTCTCATGACCTTGGTTATTACATTTCCTTTATAAACTTCATTACATGGTTTTTTTACCAGGGCTGTTACAGAACCCTCCCCCTTGGGGGAACACCATCCTCAGTGTTTAATGACACCTACCATCGACAAGATGTTGAAAAGAAACACATATTTCCCATGGAGCTTTATAACTTAGCTCGATGCAGTGTTTACAATGATAATCTTACTGAAAAGAAAACCATCATGACAACATAATAACATGAAACCCATACCGCTTCTTGGAGCTTTAAAACACAACTCATGGCAGTATTTACATCCATATACATATGTACATATACCAAAACATCACACCGAAACATGTGCCAAAAACATTCGCTCAAACAACAAATAGAGAAGGATACATAGACCACATTTGATCAAGCATCTCCTATGTAGCTTCATTGGTCCCAAAGTGCTTCCACTGCACTTTAACCTCCTCGATTGCTTGGTTCCATAGCATGAGAATATTTATCTAAAAAATACACTGAGGCTCCAACTGGAATTTTTGATCTGGCTCCACCTGCAATACAGACCAATCAATCAGACATGATCAACATATTTAACATACTTCTTAAGCAAGGACACATGGAAAACATCATGGAATTTCACTGTTGGAGGTAGTACAAGTCGATAGGCTACTAGTTCAATACTTTCAAGAATATTGAAAGGTCCACAAAACCAAGGTGTCAGCTTGGCACATGATTCAATCCTCAAGGATATCTTCTTGGGATTGATGCACAAGTACACTGATTCCCAAACATGAAATTCCTTAAACATCTTGTTCCAATCTACATAAATTTTCTACCTATCTTGTGTTGCCTTTAGATTCTTCTTGATTACCTACATTTCTTGTTCCATCTCTTTCAATATGTCCGATCCTATAAACACCAACTGATGGGAGTATTACAATTCCACCCATATAGTCCCTTGAACAAAATGATATTTAGTGACTTTTGATACCCATTGTTGTAAGAAAAATCAACCAATGGAAGGTAATCCTCCCATTTCCTTTGCTTATGCATCATATACATCCTCAACACTTCCTCTCATATCCTATTGACCCTCTTTGTCTGTCCATCTATGTGTGGGTGATAAGTTATTTTTAAGGCCAACTCTATCCCCAAACATACAAAGAACTCCTTCCAAAACTTGGAAGTGAACTTAGCATCCCTATCTAACACAATTTATTCTTGGAACACCATGCAACCTCACTACGTATGTGAGAAAGACCTCTACTACATAATTCATTGAATAAGTAGACTTCACTGGAATGAAGTGCACTACCTTTACCAATCTGTCAACCACAACCACAATGGAATCATGCTATCTAGATGTCCTCGACAAACATGTGATGAAATACATGGAAATGACCTCCCATTTCCACTCTGGAATTAGAATCAATTGAGTAAACATCTTGGATGCTTACACTCTGCTTTGACCTAATAAAAGTCTAAGAATATAGCAAAAAATTATGCCACTTCCTTCTTTAGATTTGGCCATGATAAAACTTATTCACGTTTTCAATGCCTTCTGGTATCTTGGGTGACTTGAATATGATTTTACATGAAATTCTCCCAAGATAATCTTCTTGAGATCACTGTCATTTGACACATAGATCCCATCCCTAAATCTGACCAAGCCATCAGTTGTAAGATGATAGTCCACATCCTAACCATATGTATCATGTTGTAACCTATGCATAACATCCATGTACCTGTTATCATGTTATCCTACCTGTAAAATCTAATCATGTAAATCTTTTCCCATATGAGCTCATAACTGCTATATGATTTACCTGTATCCTTCTACTAAGAGCATCTGCAACCCTGTTCTTTTTCCTTTTGTTGTACCTGATCCCAAAGTTGAAATCACTAATCCTGGACAACCATCTACCTTATCTGACATTCAAATTTAGTTAGTTAAATAGAAACCTCAATCACCTGTGATCACTCATAAGTACAAACCTCCTGCCAAGAAGATAGTGTCTCCACATACATAATGCATGGACGATTTCTTCCAACTCAATATAATATGTCAGATAATTCTACTCATACTCATTCATTTTATGTGACTCGTAGCATACTAACTATCCTTCTTGCTTTAGGACTCCACCAAGTCCTCTCTTGTAGGCATTTTCACACACCACAAACTATTTGTTTGGATTTGCAATCTTTAGCACTGGAGCATTTTTCAACAACTACTTCAACTTCTCAAAAGTTGCCACACATTCCTCTATCCATTCAAATTTCTTACCTTGCATTTACAGTGATGTAAGATATGAAAACTGAGAGAATTTCATGATGAACATCCTGCAATAACTTTTTAGCCCCATAAATAATCTTACCTCATCCACATTTGTAGGAATTTCCTACTCCATGATAGCTCTTATCTTCTCTAGATCTACTGCTATACCTTCTTTAGAACCACGTGCGCCAAGTGGTGTACCTTTGTGTGAAAGAAATTACATTTACTGAATTTAGAATACAACTAATGTTCTCTCAGTAACCTCAATACTACTGCTAAGTGCTTGGAATGCTCTTCCTCACTTTTAGAATATAGAAAAATGTCATCAATGAACACAATAAAAAAACTTGTCCAGATAAGGACACAACACACTATTCATAAAGAACATAAAGGTAGTTGGAGAATTAGTCAAACCAAATGGAACTACAACAAACTCATAATTCCCATACCTGATCCGGAAAGAAGACTTGTAGATGTCCTTTTCTTTAATGCACACCTAATAGTATTTGGATCCCAAGTCAATCTTCGAGAACATTGTTTCTTTTTTCAATTGGTCGAATAAGTCATCAATCCTTGTCAACAGATACCTATTCTTGATGTTCATCCTATTCAACTACCTGTAATTAATGCATAATCTGAGAGTACCATCCTTCTTCTGCACAAAAAACACTTGTGCACTCCAAGGCACTTGGACTAATATATCCCTTGTCAAGCATTTCCCTCAACTACAACTTCAACTCTACTAACTCTGGTGCGCTCATCCTATATGGTTCCTTTGATGCTGTTGCTACCTATGATGCTAACTCAATAAAGAAGTACATTGCTTTATGAGGTTGAAACTATGAAATCTATATTGTAATCACATCCTGAAACTTCTACAAGATCGGATACCTCTTCATAACTTATGCATCCTCAACATCCTTCCCTTTATCACTAGAAATATGCACTGCAAATAAAACACATCCTTTTCTGTGACTACACTTTTCTTGCATAAGTGTCACCATTCTAACTAATGTAGATTTCTTCTTACCATGCAATATTACTTTTTCCCCATTGTCGTTCAAGAATTCGATAGCTTTGTCATAATAATCCACCTTGGTCCCATGAAGATAAAACCAATCAATACCCAACAACATATTGTATGATCCCAATGGAATTACATTAAAATGTGATGAGGTAGGCATACCATTCAACGTGAATGTGCAACCTCTTACCCAATGATGAACTCTCTTCTTTGTACCTATAGCCAAATTCACTAACCAAGATTCTCCATGCACTTCTTTATTCAACCCACACTTATCCACCAAGTGAGGGCTAACATAATGTTGGGGAAATGATATGTGTTATAATTCCAACAGTAAATTATCAATCCAGGGTCATAAGACTTAGAGGCACAAGCGCAAATAACATAGGATCAAAGCATCTAATCTAAACTAACATATAAGAATTATGGGATAAGGTGCTGAATAGAGTATGAAATTACTATTCTTATATTAATTTACAGAATGAGGTACATAATTAGATTTTTTTTCTAATTAGTTTATAGAATTATGTACAAAACAAAATTTCTGATTTAAAATCAGAAGCATTCTACAACCTCCAATTTCCTAGCTTAGAACCAATATGAATTAACACACACAGTTTCAAAAATAAATCTAATTAAATCTCACTACGGAATTAGGAAATAACAAATTATCTACTCTAATGATTAAGCAAGCAAATAAAATAACACTCCATAAATGGCATGCAATTTCAAAAGCATTAATACACAACCTATACTAAATAATAACACTATGTCTCTAATCAGTTATGAATATTCAAACAAAGCATAAGATACAAGAGTCACATCCCATATTTATATAAATTCATAAGAAATAAACAAAATAAATTCAATTTAAAACATAAACATTTGTTTCTTCATTAATTCATTTCAAATTGAAACTCCCCTTTTCCAACATTCATGAATTTGAAAGTGTAACCATGGAGTTAATCATGTACGGAGTATGGTCATAAGAATGCTCCAAGGCTTGAAAATATTTAGCAACAATGCACTTGTTATCTTTAATCCAAATCTATGAAAACAAAGAAAAACTTAAGTACATAATTAAATGCAGAAATTTTGAAAGTCACTAATGAAAGTAACGAGAATTCAATCAACTATTTTAATTAATTCTAAATTCAAATTCAAATAAAATACTCTCCCCAGGGTCACACCATAAATCAAAAAGCAATTACATATTCTAGAATGTAGAAATAAATTATAGAAATAAATAAACAAAGTAACTAAAGCTAATTCAAACCATTTGCAAGAAATTAAATATAAAAAGGAAATAAACACTAAAATTCACACTTACATAATCTATGTTAACCCTGCAAACACGATGGGTTGAGGTGGCCTTTCCTTTCCATGTTTTGTAGGTCAAAGCTCAATTCACAAAATGGACACCAAAGCTAGAACAGCTTCATTATCCTTTATTCATCCAAAAACAAAGTTCAATGTTCAACAACCAACAAATTTAATTGTGCTTCCTCTCCTATGTAACTCTCTATGCGTAACTTGTAACTTGTAACTCTTGTGTGTAACTCTCCTCTATGTAACTCTCCCTCTTTCACAATTTGAGATCCAAAACTCAAGGATCTCATCTTATCCAAATGCCAACAAAATTACAAAAATACATTTCAAATGATGTTTCTGGAATTGGTTATGACAAATTTGTCTTGGGAAATCTCATGATCAATGTATAGCATGATTGAGATGTAGAATATCTGATTGCAGCTCCATATAGCTTGAAAAAGAAACAAAATAATTCTTCAACCCTAAATATATGGAATCGTGCCTACTCAAAACCATGGCAGTCTCGAAACCGTCAAACCCAACGATTATGTACTTGACTTTAGAATTCCAGCACTGTTTTTGTACTTAAAAATTATGCTAACCATAGCTTCTTCATGATGATGAATTTTGAAAAATGGTTTCTGGGTTAGCTGAATGAAGGTATTTTGCACAAGCTCCATGTCACATAATCACAAGATTCTTCTTCATTTTATTACAAATTTAGATTTTAATCTACAACCATTCTATACTTAACTTGTAGCAATGAATCCCTGCAGTAAATAAACTTGGCAAAACAATAATTAGAAAATCATAGCAAAGTCATATTTAATCATTTAAAAGTTAATAAAACTAATGATAATCAACCACAAAGTGTAAGATATGAATTGACGGAAAGTTATGGAATTATTGTATGAAATGAGTTAAAAATATAGGAATCTATGTTATGAATAGTGGAATTGTATGGTGGAAAAAATGGGCATATTTGAGGCCCAACATCCCCCCATGCCTGTGGATTTTCATGTCCTCATGCAAACAAATTCCTTGCTCATTTACATATTATTGACATTGTTTTGTAGATGCTGGTTCTTGTGGGACAACATTGCTTTAATATTTGGAGGTGTTGGTTCTTGTGGAGCAATATTGCTTGAATATTTGGAGGTGTTGGTTCTTGTGGAGCAACACTCTTCACACTTAACATATCATACTAATTGACTGAGCAATACAAATTGAGGACAAGAAAGGGATGGATGAGGAAGAGATGATGGATGAAATGAGGTGGTGATGGATATGGTAAGTATGTGTATGAGTGCTTGCATACTCTGTCATCACAAGGCCAATGCTTATATGTGGTTTCCTTTATCATTTCATGGAAGTAATGACTTCATCCTTCAAATAGAATGCTTCTTATCATGGGAGGAGAAGACACTATGGAGACTGCCTTTATTAATATATCATAAGGATTTGCTTTTAACATGGTCTTGTAATCAGAGTATAAGTCTTTTTATTATGAGTGAAAAATGGAAGGAAAACTGAAGGATAATGATTTATGAAAGATAAAATGCATGGAATGAGAAGTGGTGAATCATTAATTTTCCTAAATCTTATGATGAATTAGAGAATCTTAAGCCAAATTTACCTTAAGTTTTACCTTTATTATTGATGTGATTGGTGCTGCAGGATGAAGTGGAAGATGAACTGGATGAAGCTAATGTGAGTTCTGATCTGACTTGCTGAAGGAGGCTGAAGGATGAACTAAAGTTCCCCTTCTCCCCCATGCCTGAGGAGTTGTATGTCCCCAACCAACTAAGGAAAGGTGACTGTTGATGCAAATGAATGGCTACGTTGCTATATGGAAGCCTTTACTGAAATGAATATACTATTGCGAGTGAAAATGGAAATGTTGATACAAAAATCCAAACTGCTGCAAATCTGTGTTGAGATCACAAAACCATATACTCTTCAACTACTTCACACCCATGTGTAGTCTTTCATATGTGAATAAATAGTGTTTATGCCAGACATAAGAAAGAATCATTGGATTACTAACCATTGAGAAGGTTGTTAACCAATGGGAGATATCCCACCTTTGATGTCAATGGGAACCAAGGCACTATGTACATTCTACCATAATCGATTTATCAAAGTCGAATGGAATGCATAATTCACCCACCAAGAAAAATTGATGTATTTTATTAGTAGATGACAAGGATACCTGCCATTAATGCATGCAGGCTCCTAGGTACCTTATCTAACCCTAACCTTGATCCTAGATAATGTTTTGATGTCAATGGGATAAGGCTTGTTGGCAGGTGGGCCCTATGGGATCCCACATCAACCAACTTGAGTATAAACATAATGACTTGAAATATACATTATTTGAAGAAATCATACAAATTTACAAACTTTATTGGGAACCTTGCCCACTAGTTACCTGGTTTTCAAGCAAAGTCCCTATCCAGTTGTGCCAGACAAGTTGGTTTCTGCAAAAGGAATTATTTTTCTCTTTACTATTTTCATTTATTTATTTATTGCAATAGTAAATTTACTACTACAATGAAGAAAACATGTCCTCCTTCAAGTGAAAGAGAACTTACAATGAAGCCATGTGTGGAGCAAGTACAAAGATATATTCATGTCCATATTTAACATATAAACTTTAGAAGGTGCATGAGCATGAAAAATTAGAAGTTTTGAAAGATATGATACAAAGAGTATTTGAAGATGAGAGTGGTACTTCATTTGGACCACTCTAAAAGTCCTCCTCAGTCATACCAGGAAAACTTGGATAATTGGTCTTTGGAATGCATACAAGGCTTATTGATGGGCATGGTGAAATTTCCTCGATCTCAGGTTCAACAGGATGCTCCTTATCAGATTTGGTACATGATTTCTCGATCTCCTTGGTAGATAGGAAAGTGGAATCAAGGGAGACTTCCAAATCCTTTTCTAGTTGCAGAGAGATAGATAATTTCTTGAATGTGGTCAGGATGAACCCTTCCTGAGAGGCATATATCCCAACTACTACTAGGATTTGAGAAAGTACCTCGAGGGACATTCTTCAATCTCTCAATCATTCTTGAATTTCTCTCATTGGTTGATGATCCCTATCTTGCCACATGGATTAATACAAAGGGGTTCTTACAACACCCCAATTTTTTTAATTTTTTAATTTTTTAATTTTTTATTTTAATTTTTTTTTATATATCTTTAAAGAACTTGCAATTTTAAACTAAATGAATTAAAACTACTAATTGCAGTAAAACTTACAAAACTTGAACTCCTTGCTTACTTAGACAACCAAACTTTGGAGCGGCCCCAAACCAAGGTGGATGCATGGCTCTTCATTCACATCCTACCATCTTCTCCACCCTCTTGTTTCGCTACAACTAAGATCACACAAACAAACTTGTGAAAGAAACTATGCTCTAATCCCTTTAGCACCTCCCTGGAAACCGCACCAAAAATGTTGGGGAAATTATATGTGTTATGATTCCAACATTAAATTATCAATATGGGGTCGTAAGACTTAGATGCACAAGTGCAGGTAATGCACGATCAGAGCATCTAATCTAAATTAACATTTAAGAATTTTGGGATAAGGTGTTGAATAGAGTAATAAATTATTGTTCCTAAATCAATTTATAGAATTAGGTACATAATCAAAATTTTTGTTTCTAAATCTGTTTACAGAATTAAGTACGGGACAAAATTTCTTCTTTTAAATCAAAATCATTCTACGACTTATGATTTCCTAGCTCAGAAGCATCTGAATTAACACAAACAGTTTCAGAAATAAATCTAATTAAATCTCACCACAAAATTAGGAAATAACAAATTATCTACTCTAATGATTTACCAAGTAAATAATAAAACTATGTCTCTAATTAGTTTTGAATATTCAAACAAAGCATAATCTACAAGAGTCTCGTGCCATTGATATATAAATTCAGAAGCAATAAACACAAGAAATTCAATTTAAAACATAAACGTTCGTTTCTTCATAATTTTGTTTCAAATTGAAACTTCCCTTTTCCAACATTCTTGAATTTGAAAGTGTAATCATGGAGTTAATCATGTACAAAGTATGGTAAATGCTCCAAGGCTTACAAATACTTAGTAGCAACGCACTTGTTATCTTTAATCCAAATCTATGAAAATAGAGAAACAACTTAAGTAGGGAATTAAATGCATAAATTTAGAAAGTCACTAATGAAAGTAATGAGAATTCAATCAACTATTTAAATTAATTCTAAATTCAAATTCAAATCAACTACTATCCCGAGGGTCACACCATAAATCAGAAAGCAATTACATAATCTAAAATGTAGAAATAAATTAAGAAAGAAATAAAATCTAATTCAAACCATTTGCAAGAAATTAAATATAAAAAAGAAATAAACACTAAAATTCGCACTTACATAATCTATGTTAACCCTGCAAACATGATGGGTTCATGCGACCTTTCCTTTCCATCTGCTATAGTTCAAATCTCAATTCTCAAAATGGAAACTAATGATATAACAACTTCATTATCCTTTATTCATCCAAAAAAAAAGTTCAATGTATAACAACCAACAAATGTATTCGTGCTTCCTCTCCTATGTAACTCTATGTGTGTAATCTGTAACTTATAACTCTTGTGTGTAACTCTCCTGTATGTAAATCTCCCTCTATATATTATGCTTTCACAATTTGATATCCAAAACTCAAGGATCTGAACTTAGCCAAATGCAAAAAAAATTACAAAAATATATTTCGGATGATGTTTTTGGAGTTGGTTATGGAAAATTTGTCTTGCGGAATCTCATGATCCTTGCATAACATGATTGAGATATAGAATATTTGATTTTAGGTCCATATAGCTTGAAAAAAAAACCAAAATAAATCTTCAACCCGAAATATATGGAACCATGGCTGACCCGAAATCATGGCTGACTTGAAACTGTCAAACCCAACAATTTTGTACTTAACTTCATAATTCTGACACTGATTATGTACTTAAAAGTTGCACTAACCACAACTTCTTCATGATGATGGATTCTGGAAAACGATTTTACTAAGTTACCTGAATGAGGGTACTTTGAACAAGCTCCGTATCTCAAAATCACAAGATTCTTCTTCATTTGATCACAAATTGAGATTTTAATCTACATCCATTTTGTACTTAACCTGTAGCAACTAGTTTAATTGACTTATGAAGAATTTCGACAATGAATCCCTGTAGTAAATAAACATGGCAAAACCATCCTTAGAAAATCAAATAAAATTCATCTCTAATAATTTAAAATTTAAGAAAACTAATGATAACCAACTACAAAGTGTAAGATATGAATTAGCAGTAACTTGTGGAATTACGGTATGAATGAGTTAAAAATACATGAATTTATGTTATGAATAGTGGAATCATATGGTGGAAAAAATGGCCATTTTTTAGGCCCAACACTTAACTATAATTATATCTATGGTCAATCAAAATAGAAATAACTTGATTGCGAATCTTATCGTCCATCTTGATAATAGATGCCTGGTGATCCACCAGTACCTTTTATCCAACACTATATAGATCTTTGGAATTCTTTGCTCAACATCTCCGATTGTCTGCACTTCATGTGCACTATAAATCTGAGGCCTACCACCCTAATACTAGAAAAAATATCTCTTGAGATTCTCCTTGCCACATATCCAACATTGCAACTGTCCTTTATCATCACCTTTATTTTTCTACCCTCCATGTTATGATCCATTAAACTTGTAATTTGCAACATTTTATTTCTCTCATGCATTCTGAGTTCTTGTTCTTTTCAGCTTCAATTTAAATTTACCTTTGTCTTTCCCTTTCCAAACTTGCTGAGATTTTGTTTTACGCTTTGATTTCTCATAGCATTTCTTCAACCTCCTAATGAATTCTTCAAGTGATTGAGGCTCTTCATACTCAATCCAATATTTAAATGCTAATGGTAATCCAATGAAAAATCAATGAACTTTGGGCTTCTCATACTTAAGATACGGTACATACCTCAACAACTCCAGGAATTTGGTGTATACTCCTCATCCATCATTGACCCCATCTTTAGCTCCTCACATAAACTATACGGGGTTGGGTCATGTAAAGTGGAATTTCCAATGCATCCATAGAAGTTTCCCTCGGCCTTTTGCCAAAAATATGTGATCATGTAGAACCAAAACAAATAGAAGTGTAGTGAAACAGAGAAAGTGTGCAAACATCTGCACTAATAGATGGAAACAAGAAGTGCAACCACAACAACGTATTACACTCAAATTGTCTTTCAAATAAAAATTTTGACAATAGCAATAACTACCAGGCTTGTGACCATACAAAAATCAGCAAAGTGCATGAAAATGTAGGCCATGAGACATGGGTTCAAACTCAAAAGAATCTTCTAATGAGTCCACAATAGGATCATGGAAACAACCTATAGGGAAGGCTAGACCAGAAAGACTGAATGAAGATAGATCCATGTCATAAGCAATGTTATCAGGTTGACCACAATTTGTTCTATCATGCACGAGAGATTCTTTGATGGATGAGGAAAAATATTTGTTACTATTCTTTGTTTCTATATTATATATTAGATATTTTCTTGAAATGGGATGTAATGGTGGAAGCTCAATAGTCAAATTAAATTTCCTCCCCTGGGGTTTGAAGAATTTTATGTGAAGAAAATAAGCATCCCTCAAGAGAGATCCAACATCCCATATGATGACATTAGTGATAAATTATGCAAACGAATCATGAACTGACCGAAATCACAAATGTCGCCATGGTGATAGGAACCTAATATAACCATCAACGTATGTTGTCCTACTCACCTGACTTATCTTTGAATTTCATGGAAACATGATCAATTTCTTATGAAAATGAGATTCAATAGTTAAATCATGATATTTAATAGAAGATAGATTTTCAAGATTACTACAAAAATCTTCAATGATAAGCATGTCATCTTCTTGATCAACATGATCTTTACCTGAAAGAAAATCTTTGATAATCGCATCAAAATCCATGCAAATCCAAATATTAATGTAAGAATAGATATTTCTCCATATTACTTGACTGAAAATGACAGTATAATTCAGAGAGAAGGAAATACTTAGGATCATGATAATGCAAAGGTTCAATTTGATCAACGGGAGAGAGACCAACTGAAGGAATATCAATATTCGAAGATGGTTGATTGGTAAGATAGAATGAATCAACATCAGGGATATGATGTGAGAGAAAATAAATTATTCATCAACGAATTGATCTTCTGGTTGAGTGATTTATTTAGGTCCAACATAAAGAACATCAAAAGGAGGATGACATGGGACAAAAACATATCTGGTTCCTCCTCGGGATTCCAAAAATATTCTATATCAAGTGGACATGAAGATTCTAATTAAAAATATTTTGTTGACATCCTGACTAAGAATCAAAATTTCTCATCCAAGAACTTCCAATCCACGTCCTCATCTGGAAATTAATAACAAATATGTAGGAATTGGTTAGCAAAATGTTCAAGAGATTCATTCAATTCCATTCTAAGTTGATCAATTTCATCAATAACATCTTGATACTCATATGTTTCAAAAAAATGACGAAGCTCATTAACCAAATGTTTGAAAGATGATATAGAAGCAGTTGGTAGAGAGTAGTACCATCGCTTAGCATGACCACCCAACGTAAGGGTAAACAACTGTGTGAGGATTTTTTCAGAATAAACACCACTTGAAAAACAAAATTGCACAAACTCAATAGCATAATCAAGGATGGTTACTATACCTTTTCCATCAATTTTGAAATGTACAAGTTATGTAGAAAGTCTGTGGGGATTGAAAGATCTAAATCTTTGGAAAAACACCTTGCTATTATGATTTGGAATGAAGCCATTAGAGTTAAGAGGCTCAAACAGACTCAAAGGCTCAACTTATCATATGGCCCTCCTTCTAGCACCAAATATGTTGATGGTGTTGGAAGTCGCCAACATTGTAAGGGGATATCCCCAATGTGAGGTCCCAATTAGACCTCACACCATTTGGTGTAGGAGTCCCATCAGGTCATATGGTCCAACCACTGTTGGAAATGTTTAAAGATATGCCTTGGTTACAATTCAACACAAGAGAACACAACACCATTTTGGGGCAACAAGAAAGTGAGCTTTGTGAGACACCTAGTGTAAGGTGTACGAGGGGGACTTCCACAACTCATGAGAGAAATCAACCACGAGTTAGAAAGGTAATAGTACTATCCTAAAGGGGGAAACAAAAAGAAAGAGAAAGGCTTGTTAAATACCTGCATATTAGTCCACGTAATGAACAACAATAGTTAAAGCATAACATCACTCATTCAATATTAGCCATATCTAAGCAACGAATTAGTTCATTAACTTAGTACATAGTTAAAACAACATATTATATAAACACAAATAGAATATTCCAACTACATCTATGATACATATATGAAGAAGTGTGAGCTTATTGAACTACTAATTAAAAGTACAAGATCCCAAATACATTGTTACATACATGAAATATTGTATCCAATATTGGAACACCAAGCCACAAATTTCTTCTCCAAATAATGATCTATCTCCTATGTCTTACAAGAGAAGCCAATGAAAGACCTCTAGAATCTAAGCCCTCCAAAAGTCCCCATGCCTGAGTTATGAGGAGCTATTTGTAACAAGTAACAATGACCTTTGAGCTTCCTCATGACTCTTTGTCTTATATGATTGTTCATATTCTATACATGACTCATTACATTCTAATGTGTGGCTATTCACATCCCACATGTGTCTCTTAGACTTCATTACATAAAAACATTACAAATGAGATGATGGCTATATAAGACAAAACTATAATGGGACAAATACTCATCAAATGGATAAGTGATTTGCTTCTACATGGAGCTCATTTGTAATGCATGTGTGAAAATCCCTTAACTCTGTGGAGATGGCTTTGACCTAAAATGAAAATCCCCAATGTAGCACATCTTTGACCTGAATTGGAAATTGATTGTACATTATTCCAGAGCCATGACAAGTTCATACACACTTTGAATGGTGCAAAGGAGTATTGTTGAATAATTTATTTTGTTACCTCCAAGCCTTCAAGTTCTGTTGCCTTCTTGATTTTCTCGATTCATTGCTTGATCTCCAAGAATATGATTTCCCTTCCTTTGATTTATTCAAGTGTACCTATCAAAGGAATCCCATGCTTCTATGTAATATAGTCAAAACCATTATGTAGTTGATTATATGTAGCAATGGTACTAATCGATTTTTCACCAAGACGAATGTAGTTTTGGTGGTGGAGTATTAGATGAACTCTATCCATTTTTGCGGAAATCCTATCTTTCTTCTCTAGATGCTGTGAAAGATTTGGATGATTGTCGGCCCACTTAGGAAGATAGTCAAGTAATCTATTGTATACCTTCAATAGTTTCACCACATCATGTGACTTCTTTTAAATTCCAACAAGATGAGACACCACTTGTTATAAAAGAATCATCTCATCATATAATGGCACCACAATGTCTTTCACTGGCCCCAATTATTCCTGCGTGATTGGATTCCATTCGACATTTCTGAATCTTTATGATGGAAATCATTGATTCTCCATTACAATATGTTTCACCTATTTCCTTATCGCAACAAGTTCTCTTCTCAAACTTGCATTCTCATTCAACAAGTACTCAAAATTATCTTGTGCTACTATAGCGAATGCAACATTTTCCACCATAATAGCTCTGATATTCCTTCTAGTGTTGGAGGTTATCACCTTTTGTGTAGAGACTGATACTATATTTTTAGGAGGCTTGTGGAAATATTTATTCCTATGCTACATTATCCTCTTCTTAAGTTGAATTAATGTTACACTACATACATCCATGACTCTGCCGGTTGATGGAGGTATGATCCCCATTTCCTCAAATGGAAGATGACCACCTGTAAGGGGAGGTTCCTATGGAGTTTTTAGTTCATCATCCATGGGCTGGATGGTATATTCTTCCTCCAATTCTTCTTCTTCCATTTCCAGAGTCAATTTTTCTTCTTCCAATATTTTTGTTGCTTCTTCATTCTGGGAATGCTTCTATTGTTCTTCTTCTATCCTTCTCCTTTATTCTTCTTCTTGTTGTTGATTTTGGAGCAACTCATCATGCTTCCTCTTCACCTCCTATTCTTCTTCTTCTCCCCTTTCCTATTATACTTAGATAGCTCCTATGTTCAGAGGATCAACTTTCCACTTTATGTTGTTCTCACCTATGGAATCATATCTCATCCTTTTCTTAGGAGCTAGTTTCCTTACTTGTTGGACTATCTGTTCCTTCTCCTGTACCTACAAGTCTTGATTTGGTGGATCATGGGGTGAAATCACCTTCATCTCTAGATGTTCCTTCATGTTCACATTGTACCAGTTCTTTAGCTTCTCATCTTCTGCTATGGACATTAAAGAGTACTCTATATTTAGACTGATCCTTTCAGAATGTTTCATGATAATTCACCTAGGCTGATATCCATGGAAATCCTTTGTCAAAATTTTCAGGTGGTCAAACTCCTACATCTTAGTTTCCATCACCTTGTGGCTCTTCAACTCATATCATCTAATCCTCAATGGAAAGATAGGCCAAGAGGATTTCTTCCTCCTATGAATATTTCCTGAAAATCCCTTGTCTAGTTGATTTGCTACCTCTTGCGTGACCACCTTGTTGGTCACATACCTAATATGAGGGGATATATGACAATTGAAACATCTAATATATGTACCCTCAGGAGTTACAAACCAATATGTGATATCTCAGAGTGAATCCTTCACCTCATCGGTCATATAAGGAGAATCAATTTCAAATGTCATATGAAATATAACTGCAAAGAGGTGTTTAACCAATTCATCATATACCCCTCTAAAAATTTCTTATGATAACACTTTGTAGTGGAACTAAATAGGAAAATACTCCTCAGGGGTTCAGTTCAAGTTCACTCCCAGGAGCGTATATTGTGCATAGATTCCATCTAACAGAAACGTAGACATGTAGAATTTTGGTGCTTAGTTTCCCCTAAAAGATGATTTTTCCTACCCCACCTTACGCTACAATTTGTATGACAATATATATTCCATCTAAAATCTCTACTGCATGTCACAACCATATTAATTGTATATATCCAATTATCTATAAACACCTCATTTTTCTTGTGCCCAAACAACCAACGATACATGGCTATCAAATATTGATATACATCTCTAAGGATATTTGTCAAATAGACTGTAGATGGGTGATGGGAAAACTTGGTAGGCCCTTGACACCATTATTTGATAACATCACTTGTGTTAAGGGTATCCCATTGCATGTAGAAGTTTTCATTTCCATGTCCATTGGGCTTGAAAATCTTATAATATGTTTACATTTCTTCAACGTAATAAATGACGAGCTAACTGCCACTCTTACTGTGAAGCACAAGGTGAGAGTCATCCATATGTGTAATGATACACTCAATTACCTATGCACATGGCACAACCATAAATTTGCATCCGATCTTATGCATCCTAGACTTCTTGTTGTTGGTGTACACATGCACATCTTCTAAGTCCTCAGCAAATGTTTCTTGCATGAATGTGTTGTATATATTTATCCATGTGATTGTTAAAGTCTTATCAATAATGAGCTGGGTGTCTACATATATGGGAATATTTGGATTTGTAGCTTAAACATATTCATCATTTATTTATTTTGATATTTCTTTGGAGGCCACTTTATGAGGTGACATGGCTCCAACAGATGATGATAGAGTGACAATACTTGTAGCACGAACACATGTTTGTGGCAGCATGCTCATATGACAATATTAGCTTAAAGAAACCTACTTATGTAGAAATACTGATATATCATGTACAAAGAGCCATTACATGTGATTAGGAGTGAAAATATATAAACGACAATGAAAAATCACTTGCATGCATGAGAAAATTGGCATACAAATTAGGAGGGTGCACTTTCAAAGCACGAAGAGATGTATAGGGTGATTCAGGGCTTTGTAGTGTCCTCAAGAGCTCAAGAAAGAAAAGAAAAAAGCCTAGGGCATATTAGTGCACTTCGAAGGGATGAAGTATGATGTAGTTAAGTCTTTAGGCCTTCACCATGTGCACATGTGCTCAAGGAGAAAGGGAGGGCACATTGTCTTACTTCGAAGGGACAAAGGATAATGTAGTCATCTCTTCAGGCCTCCGAGGTTTGCTCATGCCCTCAAGAGAAAAGAGGTTGCATTGTCGCATGTCAAAGGGCTGAAGGAAGATGCTTCGTGTCTTTTTGATGCACTCATGTGCTCAATGGAGGGCGTAGTTCTTCATGGTGAAGAAGTGCGCTGAAGAGGAAAACTTAATCATTATGGGCACAATTTTTCAGACTAATCAAGCTTCGATATCAAGAGGTGCACTATACTTATTCGAAGCTTGGAAACAAGTTTAAAAAGGAATATTTGATGATTATTATATATATATATATATATAGATATATATATAAGGTTTATATACTTGTTGTCGCATTCACAGTGGAATATGAAAAGGTTGAAGAATGTGAAGGGTTTCTATATGCAACAACAAATTAACACTTGCAACATGAATATTGAACATAAATTCCATAACCAAATTGAAAAGCCAAGAAACAACAACAAGAAAAGAAAGAACAATAGTGAAATCATGAAAAATATTCGACATGCAAAACTTACTTGTAGAATTGGTTTAAAAGTTTCTTGATTCCCAGCTATGGACCCAACTTATATGGAATGATTATGTAAATGAATGATTAACTAAATTTATTTAAATAAATTAACATGAAAAATTGATTCATGCATGATTGCCACTTGTCGACGAGTGAAAGGATTAGTTAAGAGAATTTAAGTAGGCTGCTATTTTCGAGGAGTATAGCCACATGCAACAAGTTTCTCATGCATGCACCCAGGAAAAGTGCATGTCTTCAACATGAAGGACTGTTCTCATCTAGGGCACACTTGCTCGACATGAAGGAGTGAACCCAAGGAGGGAACAATTTTTTAGCCCGAAGGTGTGCTTTCAATTTGGGTGCATGTCTTCACTAACTTGTAGTGCACCTTTTCTTTTCTAAGTGATTTTCTTGCTTTTGTTTTCTTTTGTTTTCTTTTTTTATGCTTTTGAGTTATTTTCGAGTGTTTTCTTGGCAAGACAGAAGGTTTCTAAGTCAAGGAAGATCATGAGTTCACGTAACTATGGACTAACTAACTCAAGCATTTCTAATGGTTAAGTGACGATGCTTAGGAAACATTGACTTAGTAGGATGTGACACTGGGAGAAAACAAATGAATAGAAAATAAAACAACATGATGACACAAAGAAGCTTGAAATGACTATTGATGTAGGCTCCAAAATTGACATAGAAAATATTTTTGGAGGGTTGTTGTTGAGCAATAACACTTGGAAACACACTGGGAGAACCCTAGATTCTCTGAAATGGTTTCATTGTAGGCGTAAAGTCTCATTTCTTGAGGAAGTATTGATTTAGTTAGTGGGTTACCTTAGCTTCCCATTATTACTCGGTTAAAGATATAGTCTTATTCATTCCATTGCTCAGAGTAACACAACATAAAGCGGGCCATACCATTGTCTTGTCGATGTAAGTAAGGGTAATATAACATGGCAAAATAAAAAAAATCAGAGTATGAGTTTTACATCTTTGTCATTGCTTTGTTGCCAGAAGGCCTAGATATTACATCGACAAAGTCACTTTAGTAACAAAAAATTTTCTTCACTACCAGCGAGCCTGGAATGTACCCTGATGAAGTTGCTTGCTTCTCCTCCCTATGCAATAAACCTTTATTTCACCATTTATTTTATTTTCTTTTTCAATAGTACCTTGCATAGGCACTTATTATTTTTCGAAAGGTGGAAGAGGGATCTCGACTTAATTAAATCATAGGAGGTTGTTCCTTTAGAGACATATTTTAGACCTCTAATGTTTTGATTGCTAAAAAATTTCCTCTTATCTTAATTTGCACATACATATAAGAAATAACACTATTCATAACAAGACTGAGTGTAGGGAAGAGAATGCTAAATTGATCCAGGTATCATGGCTTTCTTTCAACTCCCCGGCTAAAGGATCATATGTTCCATCAGAAAATCATTGACTCAAAACATGTAAACCAAAACACAGAAGAGGGTAAAAGATAAGCCAAGGGTTGTGTGTTATTAAAACTTTCAATTCACAAAATATTAGTCATGCCATCTCAAAGCTCAAAATCGAATTTATTCAAAGTGAAATAAAATCAAGAGAATAAAACCAAAACATGAAAGATGAAAACACACAATAAGAATGTAGTGTATCTAACTACATGAAACCTATCTATCCCAACCAAAATTGTACCGGGTTGAGTCATGTAAAGTGGAATTTCCAATGAAGTCATTGAAGTTGCTCTCGACCTTTAAACTGAAAGATGTGATCATGTAGAACCAAAACAAACAATAGTGCATTCAAACATAGAAAATGTGCAAACATCTATACTGAAAAATGGAAACAACAAGTACAACCACAATGGTTTATTACACTCAAAATCTATTTCAAACAAAAGACTCCACAACAACAATAACTACCAGGCTTGTGACCATACAAAACTCAACAAAGCACATGCAAATGCAGGCCATGAGATATGGGTATGGACTGAAAAGAATATTCTAATGAGTCAGCAATAGGATCATGGAAACAACCTATATGGAAAGATAGAAATAAAGACTAAACAAATATAGATCCATGCCATAAGAAATGTTAGCATGTTGAATGCAATCTATGCTATTGTGTGTGAGGTATTTTTTTTATGGATGATGAAGATTTTTTGTTCATATTCTTCTTTGTTTCTACATTATAGATTATAGATTTTCTTGCAATGGGATGTAGAAGTGGAAGCTCAATAGTCAAATTAAATTTCCTCCCATAGGTGTTGAAGAATTTTATGTGAAGAAAATAAGCATCCCTAAGGAGAGAGTCAACATCCAATATGATGTCATTAGTGATAAAATTGTGCAAAAAATCATGAACTAACTAAAATCGCAAATGTAGCCATGGTGACAAGAACCTGACATAACCATTAGCATAAGATGAAGTTTACTTCTCACCTAAATTAGCTTTAAATATTGTGGAAACACAATCAACTTCTTATCAAGATGAGATTCAATAGTTAAATTATGAGATTGAACAGAAGATATATTTTCAAGATTACTACAATGAGCAATTGCCCCAAAAGGTGCAAAAGAAGCCAATAGGTTAGTTAATTTGGAAAAGTTGTATGAGAATGACATATTTTGGAAAGTATCAAAGTCAACCTTTGAAGATGAAAACTCATATATTAGATCATACATTACTAACTATTACCCACACCCAAATTGAAAACTATAAAATTATATTTATGTTTATACATTTTAATTTGAAATAAAATTATTGTTTGGTGGTGTTATAAATTATTTTATTTTATGTAAAATAGTGTACCCTGTTCATTCTCTCCCACACCCTAAAAAACATTTAAATATTATTCTTCTAATCTTTTTTTACCAAAACATTTACCCCATTTTATTATTATTATAATAATTAGCTAATTAACATAATTTATAGTTATTACTTAAGTTGTATAGCAATAATATTTTTAAATAAGTTTTTGTATTGCTTGATTATAAATCCATATGAATAGTATTTGGACTATAAAGTACCTAATTTCTTTTTAATTAAATTTGATTAACGCACGCAACTCTCCTCCATCCCATATTACTTCATGCTTCTTGTGATGCTAATAAATATTGATTAATTGAAATTGGCTATCATTATTTTAAGAGAACATGTATGACATGTTAATCCTTTCCAGAAATAAAGTATTTATCTTGCTAGATAAATACTTTATTGCTTACAATTAAAAAGCTTGAATGCATAAAGTTATCTACCCAACTACCCTTATGTGGTCAAAAGATTAAAAATATGTAAGTCAAAATTACAAGCTCAACACTTTACTAAAAATCATAGTTATAAAAATAAATGTTTCTCAAAAATATTTATATATATATATAATATATGGGGTTGGGAAATTTTAAAAGAGAATTGTCTAATCTATATAGATTTGAGTAAATCACTGCAGATTTTAGTAAATCATTGCATTAAAACAGAGTAAATCACTACATTAACAACTTCCAACATTCATATATTACTTAGTAACCAGACAACAAACATCGTAACCACCATTGATTATTTCAAGGAGTTGCTCAACCTGCTCTTCTCTAGAGTCCTTGTGAATAAGGCGACTCACAAGCTCACTATAGTGGCAAAAAGCTATGAGTATAAGGTTCTTTCTCTCTAAAAGAAAAGATCCCACTCACTCCATTTTAATTATTAAAATTAATCACAACTCTAAAATTAAACTCTTTTTAATTTATTTTAAAAAATAGTCTTGTTGAATAGATTCGAACCTCACATATTAAAGTTTTTTAAGTCTCGATTAAGTCATACATTATTTATTTTGTTTGAGATTACGATAATATAATCACAATGTTGGAATGTCTATATAAAATGT
>APFE031616369.1:104205-137721 GCA_000404065.3 Pinus taeda
GATGACTATCTTAGTTCAATGAAATGAAAAATTGAATTTAGCTGCAAACTAATAAAAATAAGTAATTTTAAAAAGAAATAACCAATAAAAAGACTTTGGGGAAACACATTGGACAGGGGTATTGTTCCAGATTTATTGAAATACATGAGGTTATTGTTCCATATTTATTGAAATACATAGGTTAAAGCAGGGTATCTATCCCTTTCATTAATACATGAAGAAAACACCGAGCTTTCATTTATGTGGAACTCTGTCTAACGTTCAATATCCATAAAATCGAGCCTTTTATTTAGTTGTGAATAAAAGGAAGTATTCTAAATGAAGAAAGCTTCCTTAAAATAGGTGTTCAAGGCCACTCAAATTGTACATAGAAAGAAGGTAGGATCAATTGCTCACCTGATCCTCCTCTTCAATTTTGTAAAGCAGGTTTGGATTACTCGACTGTATAGGGATTTTAAACTCCACACAAGCTTCTAGAATCCTGGTTGGGAAAAAACTATACGCAAGACATGTCCATGTGTTGGGACTTTGTTACACATAAATACTCTCCTTCTAGTTCTGTGTATGAATGTTGAGTGTGTGTTGTAAATAATCGCACGTGTAGTAGAATTGTGAAACATTAAGACATAACATCCCAAACAAACTTTATGGCTCACAAAGTATTGCATTTTGTTACACATAAATACTCTCCTTCTAGTTTTGTGTATGAACGTTGAGTGTGTGTTGTAAATAATCACACATGTAGAAGAACTGTGAAACATTATGACATATCATCCCAAACAAACTTTATGGCTCACAAAGTATTTCATCTCCATGAGATATTTGTATAAAGATATGTAGCACAAGTGAGAGCTAGGGTAGAAAGATAATTGATTGAAACAAATCTTTATAATTAAAATAGAGAGATATCAGTACTTCAACTCACGAAAAATCTCAGAAACTGATTTTTAACATTTACCTTTATCTTGAATTTCTCCAAAGGGGTTTGAGTTGTAGATTTGAAGTTTCTTGTACAATGTCACGAGCTAGGGATTTAATTCCTTTTTTATTGTTAGTGTTCAGTTGATCCTGATAAATATTATAAAAAGTCATTTTAACACATTGTAAATTAATAACAAGGAATAGCATATTGAAGTTCCTTTAACTAGAGCACAACTACTATTGAATTTTCAAAAATTCTATTTACCACTGTCCACAAGCTACAATACAATAAGTAGAATTCTTATAGTGATTCACCACTCTCCCTATAGTTTTTTAGAGAGATATTTCTGATGATTGGAGGCATTAAGATTCAAATTCTTCACTGAATCAAAGGGTTTCCATCTTCCCTTAGCCTGAAAATAATTTAAAGACTCTTAAATTTCAAATAGAAATCATACCCTTTCAGAAACTGTATATAAGATGTTTAAAGAGAATTAACAAAATAAGAAATACCCTTGTCTATTCATATTGTTCTTTCATTGTCATGGAAATAAGAAACAACATAAGTATTGTAAAAATTCCCAAGGAAGGTATCGTTTTTATTCTGAGCCCCTTTGAACTTGGTGCTTTTCCATCTCTGTCAATTTAAGAATTAAAAACATGTGCTTCTGTAAATTCCTTCAAGAGAAGAAAGATAGCATATGAAAGTACTGCGCCACAATCCAAATCGCAGGAAGAAAATAAAAGGCTTTTCAATGACATTTTTCTTCTTTCAAATCCAGGGAAGCAATTAAGGGCAACATCTATACCCCATAAATGGATCCAATGAAATATTTCCAATAGATTTGCTTGTTTTCAAAAAAATCAAGAAATAAAAAAGGTTATAATCCCATTTTGGTTGTCTGGACACTTAATCCTTTGTTACTTTCAGAAAAGTTTTGAAGTAATTGAAACATTGGGTTTACAACAGTAAATTTTCAATTTGAAAGAAATTATTGTTTAATTTCTAATTTGAAAGAAAACATTGTTCCAACCGAGAACCAATTTTCGATTTGAATGAAAAAATCATTGCCAACAGAGGTTGAAGATAAAATAAATTAGTATACGTTCACATGAAAGGTTCTGCAGTAAAAATTGATATTTTATATAAAAAAGTTAGTTTTAATGAATATCAGTTAGCACTTGTTCTTTTGAAATTAGTATACGATGTGCTGGAAGCTTCATAAGCAAGAAATATGGAAATTAAAAAGAAAAGAAAAAACAAAATAAACATGTTTTTTTACCACCAAAGCTGTAGGTTTTAACCCCGTACAGAAATTACCTGCATACGAATTCTAAATCACAGGAAAAATTAAATTGCGAGACCATAACACATAAAACACATATACACAGAGATTTCCCACTGGATCCCAAAACCGAGACTACCAGCTTGATTTTTCATTATGTTCCTTTCAATGTTACAATACATATTTATACATGCTGAAGCATCTAATACCATGGACCAAAAACCATCGCGTCCAAAAGCATGGACCGAAAACCATCGCATCCAAAAAACATGTGCGAAAATCATGCACAAAACCATAGGTGGGTCCGCCCAACCTAACATAGGGTCCAAAACGAAAATTTTCCAGGGCGCTACCCCGGACCCCATAAAGTGGGGTTACGGGTACCCCTCAAACCCCCTGTTAACTATGTGTAAAGAATATAACACAACCCAACAAAAGCCAATGGCGTAATAAAGTTGATTTTAAACCATCTAGAGGTCAAAAATGAATGATTAGGGAAAATACCTAGAAACAACAACATATATTCAATCAAATTATTAGAAACAATGAAAAGGCATGTCTAGATAATCAATGGATTAATTGGTATCTTATCGTAAACAAATGGTGCAATTGTTCCTTCATCAATCAATAATTTCGACGATAAAGTTTATTTTTTTTTAAACGAAACGACAGTTGGATCTAAACAACTGATTAATAGCTATAATTATTACTTTGGGAGCCCATGAAATGAAAAAATAAAAAAATAAATAAAATATCGAACTTCGAGTTTAAGAGCTTTACAGTACTTTCAGAAAAGGGAGAAAAACATAGACCAACAATTAATCTCGATTGTAGTAGTACATAATGCTTACAGTACTTTCAGAAAAGGAATGAAAAACATAGACCAACCAATTGAATCTCGATTAGTATTAGACATAATTCAATTGGATTCGAACACTATTTCGCAAGCCTTACGGACCTTGCTTGAACTCTGAAGATGATGATTATAAGATAGATCTCTATCTGGTTCTCTTTCAATTTTACTTATTGGGTGTGGGGGGGGGCTTATGCCTCGCATGATCGCATGCATCTAGAAAGACAGAAGATAAGGCCGAGAGAGACTCACTCAACTCAGGTAAGACCAAATAATAGAGAAGAAGGCTTGAGTTAGCGAGTCAAAAAGAAAGACACCACAAACAAATAGCGCCATGCCCCCAGCTGATTACACTTCGCTAACGAACTCACTAAACAGTTTTCCAAGAGGCTTAGCAGATTTCCTGGATAATTTATAGGAAGTTTATGAAGGACTTATTTGTGTTATCGTCTATCGTTGTCTCGCAACAGTGTATTTTTTCTCTGAAATTGTTTTGAAATGTTTTCAGATGGGCTTCATTTGGTTTGACACAGTAACCTTCCAGAAAGACATACTAGAAGCCAAAAGACTCAAAAACACCCGAAAAAGGTTCATGAGAAGACAATAAAGTGAGAAATTACTTAGAACGATGGCAGATCGAAATGAAGGTTTCATAGGTGGAGCAAACATAACCGTCAAATGCAAGGAGGAAGCCTCAGTGACACATAATACATAATTCCTGACATTCTCGTCTTCAAAATGGACTGAGACAATAGATTTATTTAGATTCGAGGCACCAAAAATCACACCCGAAGGATTGACAGAGAATTCTTTTTGTCATAACTTTAAATGTTGCCCGAATAGAAAAACTAAGCTTCTAAGCAATAGAAAGGAGACGTTTATGAACTTTCATAGCTACAAATATTTACTTTAAATAAAATCATGAATCACATTACTACAACTAAGCAACAAAGAAAACTGAAAGAGATAATGGATCATTTCCAAAATGTGATCTTTAGTGATCATCAGTCTTTGAATCTCATCGACGAAGAGGTATTTTCATAAATTTCACAGAAGCTTTGAAATCACAATTAAATGGAAAATTAATCAAGTCCTTTCGAGCTGCAAGTTTTGTAGAAAATTGTATATCAGAGAGAATCCAAAACTATACAAATCGAAAAAGTAAATAATTGTTGCTGACTTACAATGATTTCTGCAATGACACAAGGTTTCCTTAATGGCCTGAGCAAAAAATCTAGCGTCCTCTTGATGAGAAACACAATACAAATATACATTATGAGCAACGAGAACACAAAATTAATGAGATTACCGCCCTGGCATGCTCCATTGGACGTCGCTTTCATCAATACTACACAAACTGGTGGGATTATCGCCCTATCATGCTCCATTGGACATCGTATTCATCAATATTACAAAACTAGTGGCATTCATTGCCGTGGACGCTCTTATCACAACACGCTCCATGGTTTTTCTCCACACAGAACCTATGAACCTTCGCTAAGACAATGAGTTGGGCACAGTAACTCAGAACTCCATCGAAAAAAATAAAATCACTAGTTGTCATTATCTTTGATGTGAAAACAATCAGGGAAAATTTCTACAGAGAAGTCATCTTTTCACTGGTTTTATATGCCACATCTACATCACTATGCCTTTTTCGCCTCTCCACCTGTGTAACAAGCCCACAGTGATAAAGATCACTTGTAAACCACACCTAAACTTTTACAGTTCGATACCTCGCGTCGGGTATATAAAAAATGTTGTGTTGATATGAGAGCAGAAAGAGCTAGACATGCACATGAAGCCTCTCGGAATTGTCGGTTCCTTCCTAGAGTTAACCACGTGATAGCATTTTTGAGAAGGCATCAACAATCCTTGATTCAACACAGTGGATCCTGAATTCTACGTGCCAGGGATCATGCAATCGACCTCCGATAAAGCGCGACAAGGGTATAACAAGGCCCAACAGAGGGAGTGTGAAATATCTCCAACTGTAATTGAATAGAACAGGTGTCATAGTCATATGGTTCTAGATGTCATGGTATTTTGTATAGATTTCATGGTTAAAAGAGAAAGGTAGATGAAAATCCAAGGTCGGTTGATTAAAAAAGAAGGCCTATCAGTCTAAAAATATTCAATGATAAGAATATCATCCTCTTTATCAATAAGAGGTATACTTGAAAGTAATCTTCTATAATTGCATCAAACTCCATTTGAAGTTGATACAAATACAAATCTTCATGTCAAAATAAATATTCCTCCACATTACTTGAATGATCATGACCATATAATTCATAAAAAAGGAGATCCTCAGGGTCATGATCATCCAAAGGTTCAATTTGATCAATGGGTGATATATTGATTGAAGTAATATCAAGATTTGAAGATGGTTGATTGATAAGATAAAATGAATCACCATCAGGGACAAGATGTGAGAGAAAAAGAAATTCTTCATCAACAAATAGATCTTCTGGTTGAGTGATTGGTTCAGGTCCAACATACGGAACATCAAAAGGAGGAGGACATGGGACAAAAAGAATATTCAGTTCTTCCTCAGGATGTTGAAATTCTTCTAGATCAGGGGGACATGAAGAGTTTGATTCAAAATATTTCCTTGACATCATGACTAAGAAACAAAACTTCTCATCCAAGAATTGCCAATCGACATCTTCATCTGGAAATTGATAACAAAGATGTAGGAATCAGTCAACAAAATAATTAAGAGATTCATTGAATTCCATTCTAATTTGATTAGTTTCATCAATAACGTCTTGATACTCATATTTTTCAAAAAAACAGCAAAGCTTGTTAACCAATTGTTTGAAAGATGACATAAAGTAGTGGGTAGAAAGTATCATCATTACATTGAATGACCATCCAACATAAGGGTAAAAAATAGTGTGATAATTTCTTTGGAATAAACACCACTTGAAAAACAAAATTATACAAACTCAACAACGTAATCAAGCATGGTTACTGTACCCTTTCCATCGAATTTGAAAAGTGGCAATTTATGTAGAAAGTTTGCAGGAATTGAAAGATCTAAAACTTCAGAAAAACACATTGGGATTATGATTTGGGATGAAGCCATTAGATGTAAGAGTCTTAAATAGACTTCAAAGGCTTATCTTGTCATCTAGCCCTCCTTTTAGCACCAAAGATGTCGATGGTGATGGATTTCACCAACATTGTAAGCTGATCTCCATGGTGTAAGGTCCTAATTAGACCTCACACCTTTTAGCGTAGGAGTGCCATCCAGTTATAAGGTATGGCCACCATTGGAAAGGTTTAAAGATATTCCTTGGTTACAATTCAACACAAGAGAACACAACACCACTTTGGGGCAGCATGAATGTGAGCTTTGTGAGATCCCTAATGTAAGGTGTATGAGGGAGACTTCCACAACTGTTGAGGGAAATGAGCCACTAGTTAGAAAAGTAATAATAATATCCTAAAGGGTGACCTAGAAATAAAGAGAAAGGCTTGTTGAATACCTTCATATTATTCCACATAATAAACAACAAACATTAAAGCATAACAAAAATCATTCAATATTAGCCATAACTAAGCAACAAATTAGTTAATTAACTTAATATGTAATTAAAACAACATATACCATAAAAACAACTAGAATAGTCCATCTACATATATGATACCTGTATGAAGAAGTGTTGGCTTATTGAGCTTTTAATTAAAAGTGTAACATCCCAAGTACATTGTTACATAGATGAAACATTGTGTCCATTAGCGAAACTTGAAGCCGCAACTTGCTTCTCCAAAGAATGATCTCTCTCTTATGTCTTACAAGTGAAGCCAAGGAAAGACATTTGGAATCTAAGCCCTCCAAAAAGCCCCATTCTTAAGTTATCAAGAGATATTTATATCAAGTAACAATGACCTTTGGGCTTCCTCATCACTCTTTGAATTCTATAACTATTCATATTCTATACATGACTCGTTACATTCCAATGTGTGGCTATTAAGATTACACGTGTCCCTTGGACTTCATTACATAATATTTTTTAGATAAGATAATTTTAAAATGAGAAAAAAACTATATAAGACAAAACTATAATAGGAAAAGACTCATCAAATGGATAATTCATTTGCTTCTACATGGAGCTGATTTGTAATGTATGTGTGCCAATCTTTGAGCTTCGTGGAGATGTATTTAACCCAAACTGGAAAGTCCCCAATGTAGCACATATTTACTTAATGCCTCCATTAATATGTTCTTGGAGGTTGAATGTACATTATTCCAGAGCCATGAAAATTTCATATGCGCTTTGTTTGGTCCACAAGTGTATTGTTGAATAATATCTTTGGTTACCTCCAAGCCTTCTTGTTTTGTTTCCTGCTTGATCTGCTCGATGTGTTCCCTGATCTTTGGGAATATGATCTCCCTACCTTTGATTTTTTCAAGTGTACCTATCAAAGCCATCCCATGCTTCTATGTAATAGACTCAAAACCATTATGCAGTCGATTATATGCATGAATGGTACTAATCAACTATTCGCCAAAGAACATGTAGTTCTTGTGGTGGAGTCTCAACTGAGCTCTATCCATTTCTACTATAATCCTATCTTTCTTCTCCAAATGATACAAAGCATTTGTATACTTGGCAACCCATTCTTGAAGATAATCAACTGCTCTATTTTCTACCTTCAGAAGTTTCACCACTTCCTATAACTTCTTTTGAATGCCAACAAGAGGAGACACCACTGATTGTAAAAGAATCTTCTCATCATATAATCATGCCATGGTGTCCTCTATTGGACCCAATTCTTCCTGCATCATTGACTGCCATTCGTCAGTGTTGAATATTTGTGATGAAAATATTGGTTCTCCGCCGCAAGATGTTCCACATGTTTCTTCACTGCAGCAAGTTCTCTTCTTAACCTCGAATTCTCATTCAACGTGATCCAAATTTAAACAGGAATGCAAAAAATTATGAATATAACCATAACTACAAATATGCAGTAGAAATATCACTTCATTTCATTAGTATCAAATACTGCAATATGCTTACAAACAGAACGGAAATAAGACTAGCTCGGGCAATGGCAGCTTATCTCTAAGAAGAGAAGTGGCAGCTACATGCCTCTTTATTATTGAAAAAATCCAAAAAATCCAAAAACCTAACCCTAGGAGATGAAGTGCCATACTATGGGCCCCGTTTGGGTAAATTGGTACATCAACTTCCCTAGGTCGTAACTTTGTCATCCGATCTTTGTTTGACATGCACAATACATCGCTAAAAATATCTAGTTGAGGACTACAAATTTGGAATGGCCAACATAGTTCAATGACCCCTGTTGGCCCTGGGTTTCCCCAGAAACATCGATTAGGGCCTCAAAATGACTCCCAAAGTTTAGGATCTGAAAAAATGCTAAAACTATTAAATTGCGTTATAGATAAGGAAATTGAAAAAAATGAAAGAAATAATGGTTGGGGTCCAAGTGGAATAGGCAGGTGGCCCCTAATATCCACCTGGATCATTCCTCTCACCTTAGGAAGTAGTGGTCCCCATTGCGTTGAGTTCCTCCATGAGACGAGGAAAATTCTGTTGAACTTGGTCCCTGGTGAGCCACTTACTCTGGTGAAGGAGTTTGCCTGCTTTGACAACTCGATATAGTTGGATTCTTTTTTGTCGTGTGTTCTTGACTTGTGTGTCCATGATTCGATCAGTTGTGGCTTGTTCCATGCAATCTGGATTTAACTTTGTAGGTGTGAGATGTTCTGTAATGTCTGATGTGTCGAGAAATGGTGGGAAGTATGGGGGAATGTTGAGCTCAAATTCATTGTCTCCCACAACCTTGGTAATGGTGTAAGGGACATATCAGAGTGCTTTGATTTTCCAGGAGGCTCTGGTAAAGCATTTCTTCTACAAACGCAACCAGACTTTTTCACCCACCTGAAACTTGTGTGGCACCCGATGTTGATCATGTCGCTGCTTGTACTTGACATTTGATTTCTCCATAATGTCGTGGACCTATTGGCAGATATGTTGGATATGCTCAATGAAGTTGTTTTCCTTATCGACTTCGGACTAGGCATGAGTCAAATATGCCTGAGTAGCTACAAATGGTATGACCATATCAATGGGCATAGTAGTTGGAATCCCAAGCCCACCTGAAAAGGATTTTGGCCAGTTGATTTGTGGAGAGCTTGGTTATAGTTTTGTTGGACATAGGGGAAGCTCTCATCCCATGTGTGTGGATTCTTTGAGTTGTACATGTGTAGAATGTGTATGATTGTCCTATTGACTACCTTTATCTGACCATCATTTTGGGGATGGAAAGTTGTGGACTTAATGAGCTTGGTGTCCAGCATTGGCCAGAGGCTAGACCAAAATGTACTGAGGAACCTGTTGTCCTGATCTAAGATGATAGAGTGTGGGATCCAAAATTGTATCCACACTCGTTCAAAGAAGATTTTGGTAGTGGCTTTTGCTTTGATATTCTTCTTGCAGGCCACCATAATGTCCATCTTCGAGAATCTGTCGAAGACCACAAAAACATAGTCATTTCCATGCTTAGTAGAATGAAGGTCGAACATGTAATCAAAGGATATGGATTCCCAACATTGACTAGGGGTACGTAGAGGAGTATAAAGGCGTTGCTTCTTGATGGTTAGTTTGGCAATGGCACAAGCAGTGAAGGATGTGATGTACTTCCTAACATCTTGTAGAAGATTCAGCCAATAGAAATACTTTTGCAGTACTACCACCATCTTCTTGACCCAAAAATGCCTAGCGACTAGACTGTAGTGCACTTCCAAAATCATCTTGGCACACTCACTTGAAGGAATACATAGGTTTCCTAGGTGGCATAATAGGCCATCCTAGAGGTGAAAATCTGGAACTTTCTGACCCTCCAAAAGTGTCTCATATGTGTGGTCGAATTCTAGGTCACTTTTGTAGGGAAGTGGTCATTCAGAAGTCTCTTGCCCACAAGAGTTGAGCACAATGGTTAATGACATGATCAGTGGTCGGCTCAAGTAGTCTACAACATTATTGGTGTTTCTCTTCTTATACTTGATATATAAATGGAATTGTTGCAGATATGTGGACCACTTCTGATGGCAATCATTCTTTAACATTTCTTGCATCTGTATGAATTACATGGGTTAGTGGTCTATGTGCATGATTGTTTCCTTCCCCAAAATTTAATGCTTCTATTTTCAGTAGGCTTGCACAATGGAATACATTTCTTTGTCATAAGTGGGATACTTTTGGACTGTGTCTAAAGTGTCTCACTATGATATGCCACTCGGTGCCCCTGTTGAGTAAGGAAAACCCAATAGCATAGTCAGAGGCATCTATCTCGATCTCAAATGGTTGTTGCAAGTCTTGTAATGTGAGCACTGGTGTATAGCAGAGGTGATGTTTCAACTCTACGAATGCCTCCTATTGAGATTCATACCGAAAGAATTTTTCTTTCACTCCTCCCTTGGTGACTTGACTCAAGGGCCAAGTGATATGAGAGAATCCCAATACAAACCTGCGATAGAAATTGGCAAGACCTAGAAATTTATGGAGCTCTCTCAGAGTGGTTGGGGTTGGCCAATACTGAATGACTTGGATCTTGGCTGGATCCACATGCACCCACTGTTCATTGATAATGTATCCTAGATATTGAATCTCGATCATGCCAAAAGTGCATTTCTCCAAATTGGCACATAGCTTGTGTTGTCGTAGTGTTTGAAGAACCTGTTGGATGTGGTGGAGATTCTCTTCCCAACTTTGGCTGAAGATCAAGATGTCATCCAAGTATACCACTAGAAATGAGTTGATGAATGGCTACAAGATGTAACCCATCAGCCTCATGAAGGTTGCAAGAGCATTCGTCAACCTAAAATGCATAACCAACCATTCAAAAAGGCCCTCCTTGGCTTTGAAGGCAATCTTCCACACATTAAAGGGCTCAATTGGTACCTGGTGATATTCGTACTTCAAGTCGATCTTGTTGAAATATTTCCCCCCTTGAGTTGGTCTAGAAGGTCATCAATTCATGGGATCGATTACCTATTCTGGACAGTGATCTTGTTTAGCACCGGATAGTCAATACATAGTCTCCAAGTCCCATCCTTCTTCTTTACCAACATGATCAGGCTCCCACAGGGCATTGAACTCAGTCAGATGTGACCTTTCTGCAACAACTCCAGAATCTGCCTCTTGATTTCGTCATTCTCTGTAATGGAGTGTCAATAGATTAGTCCATTGGGAAACAATGCACCTGGGGTCAAATTGATAGATTGCTTGACCTGATAGTATGGAGGCACCCCTGCAAGGGAGGTGAAGATGTCATCGTACTCCTCCACGACCTTGTCCATCTGTTGTTTTCGTGTGGAGGGGCCCTTTCTAGAGGTGGTGGCCACCGTCTCCTTCTTTCCTTGAGGGCGTATCATCAGGAAAACAACTTTCCTGGTTTTGGAAATGAACTTATTGCATTGTTTTACAATAGCCAAAGAGATGGCGGTAGGCAGTGCTATCTCTAGTATCCTGTACAACTTATTTCCCAAAGTAACAATAATGGTGCGGGGCCTTGACTCATACACAACACATCACTTCCATAGGTACAATTGGCCTAATAATACATCACAAACATCAAGAGGAGAAACGTCAAATAATACCTCATCTGTGAAGGGCTTGATTCTATATGGAAGGCAACAATGTTGACTCACACGAAGATCTCGTCCTTGGTGAAGCCACTTGATGGTTTATGGTTATGGGTGTGTTGTGGTCGGTAAGCCTAGCCACTTCATAACCTCTACTGAAATGAGGTTCTTTTGGCTCCCATTGTTGATGATGAAATATAGCGGGGAACCCTTTACCCACATATGGGAGTGGAAGAGGTGCTTCTCCTCCTCTAGATCTTCAGATTCCTCCTTCTGGATCTTTGTGATGGCAACGGTGGCATTGGGCTCTGCGTTGATAATATACTTCCCTTTTTCATTTCCATTGTCGAGTTTTGACTCAAAGTTGGAACATGCATTTGATTCCAAAGCCTTCATCTCAGTCACGAGCGACTGCTTGTCCCCACACTCACTTGTGTTGTGAGTGGATCTCTTATGGAACTCACACCACTTTCCCATTTCCTTCTTTGGCATCGTGGTGTTCGACTTTTCTTGTGGCTTTGGTGGGTTGTCCTAGGCCACCCTAGCTTGGCTTTGTCCTTTATTCTGTGGCTTGGGGGCACTTTTCCCTTGCTTCAGATTTGCAAATCCAAAGTCTTGCTTCATTCTTGATAGCATATTGGTGCGTTGTGCTGAGCGAGGAGATCTCCAGGAACTTGATCTCACCTTGATGTACCTGTGTAGGCAATCAGTGCTTCAGTACCAAATGTTTCTTAGAATCCTTGATACCCAACTTCATACAAAGGGTATGAAAAACATTGGTAAACTCTGGTACATCTTGGTCCCCTCCCTGTCGCAGTGTTTTCCACTTTATGTATTTATCCTCATAGCTCCCTGCAGGGTAGTACTGCTCCTTGATGGAATCCTTGAATGAATTTCAAGTGGGTGCAGATGAAAATAGTGAGGTTGTACTTTCATCCTTACGCTCATAGTAGGTTTCCCACCAGTCCTTGACGTGGGGGGTGGCTTTGAGAAGAGAAAAAGTAATATTTTCTCGGCTAGAAAAATCATGAACAGAAAAATATCCTTCTAGCAGATTTAACCATTTATCTACAATGTCTACATCTATTTGGCCCTCAAGTATGGGAATTTCAAAGTATACTTGTACCTTAAAAGGAGTGGGGCCTCTAGAGTTGCTCCTATATGTGGATGTGCCAGTGGTGGGCAACCATTAAAGGATCTGGGCAAAGTATCCGTCATCGCATTACTTTGTTTCTTGATGGCCTCCTTGAGCAATATTTTGATAGTATCTCCTTCTCCCCTGTCTTTCCTTTCTTTCTCCACGGTTAGTCGTCAGGGTTTGTGATGTTGATCTTGCAAAGGTTCAACCAGATTAAGCCCTAAATCCTTATATCCCGACCTCATTAGGGACATCCAAAGAAAAACAGAGAAAGATCAGACTACTCTTATACCACTAATATAGATTTAAATAGGAATGCAACAAATTACTAATATTACCATAAATATAAATATGCAATAGAAATATCACCTCATTTCATTAATATCAAATATTCAAATATGCTTACAAATAGAATGGATATAAGATTAGCTCGAGCGATGGTAGCTTATCTCTGAGAAGAGATGCAGTGGCTACATGCCTATGAATTGTGTTAATATGAGGCTCAAAGGCTTATTTGTTATTGAGAAGCAATGGAAAAAACTAAACATCCAAAAATCTAATGCTAGGAGATGAAGCACCAAACTATGGGCCCTTTTTGGATAAATTGGTACATCAACTTCTCGGGGTCGTAAGTTTGGCACATGATCTTTGTTTGATGCACACAATACCTCGTCAAAAAGATCTAGCTAAGGACTACAACTTTTGAGTGGACAACATGAGTTGATGTTCCATGTTGGCCCCGGTTTTCCCAAAGAAACGTCGTTTAGGGCCTCAAAATGGCTCCAAAAGTTTAGGACCCCAAAAAATGCCAAAAATAGTAAATTGCACTTGTTACACAGTATTTTACCACACTTCCTGCAGTTCCCTATGACATACCCCAAAGTGCCTAAAACATTACCATTATGTAGTGTACTCATTCATATATGCAACTCAGATGCTTCCTAAGACATTGATTGGAAAACGCCTTGAGCTTTCCTTGAAAGAAATGGCTCTAAAACCCTAATTTGAGAATCATCACACTTATGAGACTAAAAAAATGATGATTGAATATTGCACTATAATTGACCCATGATGGCATCACTCCATTCACTTGTATACTCGTGATGATACCAAAAAGCCAATTTTCCCAAAGAGGATGAGTAGCTTCATGATCTAGAAGCTTCTAGAGTAGCGAGCTGGAGGTTGTTTGGCATAGATGAGGTCGAATTCTCCCAACTTGGCATCTTGTTTTTATCCCTATGAGCTACCTCCTGGACATAAGGGCCTAATTCTATCTTTGGAGAGGTCCTAAATCCCTTTCCAAACCTATATATTCATCCTCTCCCATTCCCAGATGGTTGGTCTGGTGTTGGTCTATGTCTATTTGCACCCTTATGCTAAGATTGTGCGTATATGCTACTCATTTGGCTTGGAGAAGGAGTGCTTGGAGAGCTTAGCTTGGACTTGGATATTCATTCAAGGAGAGCCTTTCAACATCAAGGCTTGGTTGTATGTTTCCCCTTATTTTCTATTACTATACAATTGTTGGTTCATTTTTCCTAAATGTGTATGCTCATGTATCATTTAGCTTAACATACATTGATCAATTAAGTAGGTTGCTTTTGAATACGCTATTTGAATTTGCATGCCTTGTTGTGTCCTGATCTCTTGTGTAGGTGCATAAATGTTTAGAGCAGCAGGAACGAGCATGTGACGCAACTGATTCAAGGTCTTCGACAAAGGAGACCGAGATAGCATCAGAACGAGGTAGCACATCTTCTTCGTCTCTCTTTTCAATTGCAACTTAGGAAAGTGTCTAGTAGATTGTCACTTCAGATTAGACCCACTCATTGGGCTAGAGGCATCATCTCTATCTGTAGAGAGGATTTACCTAGACAGAAAAATGGTGACTTCGATGGGGAGAAATGATCCTTTCAATCCAATCCTTCACCCTTTTTTTGTGATGAGTTTGACCAACTATCCAATCCCAGACTTATTTTCTTGTCTGTAACTATTTTCAGTTTCTGGTAATTTCCTGAAGGTTCTTAATTTGTGTTTCTGTTGAAGACTTTTTGTTTTTCTTTATCTTTCTCGACCATTGCGGTTTTGTCCCTGACAGTGACGATGACATTGTGGATATGTTGATTACAATAGTGATGATTGCTACTTTTCTTTTAACAGGTGCAATGATATCAAAGGTTAAAGAAAATTAGTGTTTATCTTCCTGTTTTTAGTATTTTTCCTTATGTCAGTGGCTTACCATTGTGATTTTAGTGTCCTTGTCTTGCTTGACATGTTTGTTTTATTACAATTGCCTCTTAATCTATTTTATGTGTTTTTTTGGAGCTTGATTTTCCTTCTAGGATTTGTAGGACTTCTAGGTCATCCTTCATTCACTCATTAGTCTTCTCTTTAGAGATCGATTACCTTTGTTCAAAGAGTATTTTTGTGTTTGGACATCTTTTGCAAATCACTTTGGTTGTTCAATATTAAGTTGTTTTCATTAGTGTCAAATTGAGTAGATGCTTTGAAAGTCACTTTAGTTCCATTTGGAAAGCAATAGATTACAAAATTGTTTGTCTCAATTGAACTGAAAGGAAGTATTTGCTTTGAATTTTGTGTTTTGAAAAGAGAAAGTGAAAGTGTTTATCTTTTAAGTAGTTTTCGAAGCAGTTGTTGCATTCAAAATCATTAATGTGAAAGAGATTTTCATGATTATTGAGTTGTTTGCATTATATTTTGATATTTTGCACAAGATTACATTGATTGCATTAAAGTGAAAATGAGATCATGATTATATCTTAAGGTATATTTCTTTAAGATTTTACTTTTGGCATTGCATTTGCTTATGAAATGAAAGATTAGATTTCATGTTTTGAATCTAGCATTGGAAAATTGTCATTGATGCATTGTTGTTTGTTTGATACATGATTTGGGTGTTTCTCTTCCCTAAATAGGTAGCCTTCATAGAATGAAAGGATTTAAATTTCATCATTTAGCTGCATTTTAGGAACAAGTGACATCGTGAAGGCCTTGAAATCGAAACATTTTTTCAAGATTAACTTTAAAATCTATCAATTAATCTAAGGATCATTCGAAACATTCATGCTCATACTTAGTGGTCTAGGCTAGAGACATCTTTCGGCGTCTATAAAACTCAGTAGCTATCGCTCACTCTTCAATTAGATAGAACTAACACAGACTTGTGCTCCCCGTACCATTGAGTATATAAAGGGAGACCCTCATAGGTTTCAAACCTTTATCCATAGGAAGCTGAGTCTGCCACCATGTAAACGTGATACACTGAACAAAACATTTGGGGACATTTCCTGCACATATGTCAAGTCCTTGGTAAATTTATCTGCTGAGGTGTATATTGTAGTTCATGATTACTTGGTACTCCTTTTGCCTATAGTTACCTAAGTGGTCATTTCGATCTTTTTTGACTCAAATTTGAAAACATCATCAAGCACTTGTCCTTTCAAGCTCGCTAAACTTACAAAAGTGACTAGAGCCAAGTTTTTTGTCCTTTTCTCGACTCTTAAAACATGAAAAGACAAAGTTTTTGTTTGAAATTCTAAAAAATAATTTCCCACAATAATATGTTGAACCGACGTAGTTGCTTCTTCGACCAATATTGAGTAATTTCCTGTTAATTTCAAGATTGTTAATAAGCCCTTACTAAATTATCTTTCCTTCTCTTCTCTTGAGAGGAAGTTATTGTGGTTGAGCCATTGAGTTCATCTCATAGTTCCCCTTCATTGTATTATACTGAAGGATCCTCCCAAGGAGTTCATCCGGAGCTTCCCCAGTCACTTGAATATCTAGGTTTCAAACTTGGGATTATTCCAAGTATCCAACCCTTGTCTTCTTGTCCACCTCCATCGGATTCTTGGTCACCTCAAGAATCATATCCTAAGATCCCTGACAATCTTATACATATCCCTGAGAGTCTGCAAACCTCTGAGAGTCTGCAGAGGCTTGTTTCTCATTCACCGAATTCATTATTTGATTCTATTATGATATCTCCTCAGTGTCCTTACAATCCTTATGATCGACCTAGTATTCCTTTGGAGTTATCTCCTCACACATCTCAAATTCCTCATCACCAGTTGTTTCCACCCATGGATTCAAAAGTGAGATCCAAACCTCTTCTCCGGGTCATTTAGAAGTTTCTGCTACTCATACACCTCATGTGAATAATGAACAAGGGTATGAATTTCCTCCAGAAGGCTTTCCTTTTACAAGAAGAGTCCCATATCACACACTTCCTGAAACTAGTGGACCCATGCTTCCACATGGTTATACAACCCTTGCCCAGTTAGTTTTACAAACTCCTAGTGCTTCATCTTTGTATCAGAATCCCATTTTGTCTTCCAATGCCATCCCTACTTCTGGTCTGTTCATTCCAAATGTGACCTCTCAAATTTATGTACAAATTGTTGTTACATCAGTTCCCATTCAACCTACGATTCCATCACAACATGTATCGTCATTTCAACCAACACTTCCAGTAGAACCAACTGTTTCATGTTAGGTTTCAGTTAGTTCTTCCACCCCTCCGTCAAATGGATAGAATGTACAACTGCTTGGGGGGGAAATCCAAAATTCCTCTTGTGTCAGGTGAAGCCATTGTGAGTGGATTACAAACTCACACGGTTGGAGTTAATCAACCTTATTTTGGTAGTATTCCTAACTGTTCTGATCCATCCGGGTCAAGTAATATCCAATACCAACAGCCTTATATGGCTCATATTCCACTCCAATAGGTTTATGTCCCATATGGTTTGGAAGCCTTGGTAAATCAATATTACATTCCACAAGTAGGAGCTTATGTCCAGCCTAGTCAATCTACTATTTTTGGTGGATATGGTCATATTCAATTCATAAATTGCCAATACCATCAGGGTATATCCCAAGGAAGTATCCAACAACCCTTGCAATAGCAAGTGCAACCCTTGCAGTAGCAAGGGCAACCCTTGCAGTAGCAAGGGCAACCCTTGCAACAGCAAGGGTAGCCGTTACAGTAGCAAGGGAAACCTTTACAACAATAAGGGAAACCTTTGTAGTAGTCTCAACAACCTTTGCAGCAGCAAACTCAATTTTTTCAACAATCTACTCAAAATTTGTACTCGCAAGGCTAACCTTTGAAGCAGCAAGGCTAGCCTTTATAGCGATAAAGTCAACCTTTGCAGCAACAAGGTAAACCTATGTAGCAGCAAGATTCATATGTGTATCAAAAAGGTCAGCCCTTTCGAGCACAAGGTCAACCCTTATAGCAACAGGGCCAATCTCTTCAGGTCCATGGTCAATAGGTTCAACAACCTTACAATCTGTATGTTGCATATAATGCTTATCAATGACTTATGGTAGGTCAATATCAAACCTACCCTGGACAAAATTCACATTATAGTCAAGGCATCCCTCAATAGGGCCAAAATCAAAACCCATATGGTCAAAATCCTCCACTATGGGGGTAGAATTCTTACCAATAAGGTTGGAACCTCCAGTTTGGGTCTCTTCAAAGGCCCTACATGCCATTCAATCTGAAATTTCCCTTCGTGGCTATGTTGGAACTGCCTGATGTCTGAAGGCTCATAAATGATCCTATTCTTCATTCACCTTATTGGCCTTCAGTTCCAACTAAAATTCCAAGCGACTGCCCTAAATTCGAAGGAAATTCTAAAGAGGAACAACAAGCCCATGTGATGACATATCACCTATGGCACTCTTGAAATTCATATGTTGATGATTCTATCTGTATTTGCCTCTTTTGGAGAACCTTCACAGGTGCCGCCAAAAAATGGTATATCAAGTTGCCTCGAGCTACCTATGTTGACTTTAACTTTTTAGATATGGCCTTCCTCACCCACTTCCAATTGTCGGTTTGATATGAAGCTGGCACTCACTTGCTCACAATGCTTAATAAAGATACTGTGACCCACATTTATGATCATATTCATGAATGGAGATGTCAGCGCCACCTCATCAAATTCGATATTGGTGATGAGTTGTTGACTGAATGTTTCACAAAATCATCCATTAACAGGATTTCTAAGGATATAGATATGGGTGGATGTGTTACTGAAGAACAATTTATTGCACGTGTTCAGTATCTAGACTTAGTCTATTCACAATCTGGCATGTCATATGAAATGTTGCCTGATGCTCCAAGACCATCTTCAGATCGGAGAGCCTCGAAGTCTCCTGATGTACCACTTGTTGATGGTGTAATTGGTTTAGTGTCTCAGACTTCCACTGAGGCTTATTCGAAGCAGAAATCTATTTCAAACACTGATTCAAATAATCCTTCAAAAAAATTGTCAAATCCTGGTAAAACCTCTGAGGTACATGTTGTTTTCTCTACCACAACAGATAAGGCCTCAAAAGGTAAGAAAACGGGTCATGGTAAAGCTAAACTAATAGCCCGAAATAGGATCCACAAAAATCATCTTCTAATTATGCTTCCAAATGCAAGCCGAAATATCCTTTGATCATCTGTAAGGAAGATAATTACACCAAGGATTGTCCATAACATTCTGAAGTTTACTGCTCGTTGAAAGGGACTTTGGATATTTTGAAAGAACCATTTTTGTCTTAGCAAATGTAGTTGGTAGGCCAACCACAATCCTCTTCCTCTAGTTCCCAAATTTTCATGATGCATGGTTCATCTCCTATTTCGGTTGCTACTCAAACAAAAGATTATCAAACCCTGCAAAATTAGACAGTGGAGAAATAAGTCACTAATATACCTTCTACCTCTACTCCATCCAGTTCTGGTCTGCTCCATATTGAGCATCCTAAAAACAAGTCTATAATCTGACCACCTCCCAAATGTGTACTTCAAAAATCATATTATAATCCGAATGGTAGAGCTACACAACATTGTAATATTGTTGAGGATTTAGCTCAAGCACCTTCGATGATGCCTTCTTTGGAGGTTATCCAAACCTGTCCAACACAGTGGAAATCATTTTTATTTTCTATAGGCGTTATTGATCTTGCTGATTCAAGTTTAATTACCTTTGATCTTGAAAACCACATTCCTCATCTTCCTCATCAGATTACTTTTCTCATTCAGGTTCTCATTAAAGGAAATACGATCCATCAAACTGTTATTCATGAAGGTTCTTCCACCTTCATCATGTCTGTTTCATGCTAGAAGGCCATTAGCCCTCCTTCTCTTAATTAGTCCCCGAACACTTTGGAGGCCTTTGATGGCAGAGGCTCCCATCCATATCGTATTCTCACAAACTTTCCGATCACGTTGGAAGGAAAGACCATTGAGCTAGAAGTGGAAGTTGTAGATGCAAATCTCAATTATAACTTTCTTCTCGAGCGAAGTTGAACCTAGGCTATGTTTTGTGTGGTTTCTTATTTGTTTTGGGTGCTTTGTTTTCCTCACGAACGAAAAATTGTCACCATTGACCAACTGTCTTTTTTCTCTTCCGGTACGTCAAACGACACTATCCCATATGTGGGAAATACCAAGATTCCTTATGCAAGTTTGGGGGTAAGTGTTTTCAAATACTCTTCTTTAATGGGTACTTTTACTCTTCCACCTTCGAATGTCACTTGATCAATATGATCTTGGTTTCTTTGGATCCTTGGATTATTCCTACTCTAGATCCAATTGATTCATTTGGTGATTCTATGTCATTAAGTCCATTAGAGAAAAATTATCAATAAAATGTCTTGGCTTCAATGGCCGCTTTAGAAAGTCATGCATTTTTCAGTATGAACCTGGATACTTATGTGCCATCTCCTTGGCTTGGTTCTTGGGATTCCATGGATCATTTGAACAAGACATTCCCCACCAACGAGAGTATCGTTGAGGCTATGTATTTTGACAAAACTCCTTAGAATGGTCTCCATCATCGTTATTCATTTCTTCGTAGCCTCAATGAGATGCCTTCATGCCTTGAAGCATTTGTTTCTCATTTTCCAATGCATGTACTTCAGATACCTATTTTGGAGCACGAAGTCCTGTCTAAGGGTAACATGGGAAAAATTACTACAACCTTGCAAACTAAGATTTTAGTCAAACCTGAAATCATCAAAATATTTCAACTGGGAGCACCTTTTCCTCATCATGAGTTCAAGTTTTTTCTGCTTCCTTACACGAGATCGTTTCACCAAGTCTCTACTATTTCCCATCATCACAATGGGGTTTTCATCTTATAATTCGTAACCCTCACTCATCCGGAGGGCATAGGGGCATATCCTTTTATGCATTTTAATTTATTATTTTGCCAAGTCAATGCTTACAGGTCATGTCAATGGTGAAACTCCAGTTTTATTCTCTGTTGATTGATTACCTGAGTTCGAAAATGGACTCCATCTAAACTTATTATGCGCGAAATTCATGTAATGACTTTTTTTACATTAGTGTGTGAATTCATTAGTGCATGATTTTTCATCTTTGCTGTGTTTGTTTGATTTGCAGACATGTGTTTTTCTTCTTACCCTGTGTTCTACTCAGTTTGGATATCTTCTCAAATCATTATGTTGGTTTTGTAATGGTGCCTGTCGTAACACACAAAAATTGTCTTCTGTATTATGGGTACGCTATGCCCTTGATGGCGAGTTGATTGATTTACAAGGCATTTGCCTCGGATGGATAATTAGCAATATTGCTAAATACAGTGCAATCATTGAACCATTGTCAAAAGTAGTTGCTCTTGGCATTACAAATTTAATTATCAAGTTAGATTCACAACTTGTTGTGTTACAGTTAAACAATCATTATTCAGTGAGAAACCCACAAATATTTCATATGTATCTATGTGTTTGATTACTGGAAATAAATTTTGATTTTATCACATATCAACACATTCCACACAATTTGAATACATTAATAGATGAATTAACAAATTATGTTCTTGATAGACATTTGAGTCATTTATAAAATTGATCATATTCGGGACACATAAGTAGAAAATAAAATACGGATATATATATATATATAATATATATATATATATATATATATAATCGGAGTTTTTACATCAAAATCTCAAAAAATAAAGTGTTTTGGGACACTTGGCTTTCAAATCCTACAAAATGTGTAAAATAGCTAGAAAGGGTATTAGCCTGCACGGTGCTCATGGTAGCATGAAACCTCTCTGATCACTCAGCCTAACAGACGACACTGTCTTGCGGATACTCCCACTATGTGTCCCTGCCAGTGCAGTGGCACCTTGTCTATAGTATCATCCTCTGGAACTCCCCAAGTAACCGTATCTAGGTTGCGCTCCATCTCAATTAAGGTGTATGTCCCTTCCTCATATTTAGTGCCCACTATCTGATGAGAAACTCACCGTACTATTGGTGACATGAAAGATGGTCTTTCGAGTCCCACATTTGCACATTTATCATAAGTCAAGTTTCATTTTACACTTTTACAAAAAATCATAAGACTTGAAAAAATCCAAAAACAAGTCTTCACCTGCACCAGTCCACTGTTCTCCCGGTGGCAGAGGTAGATCTGGATCCCATCTGAAATTTATGTTGGCATATGCATAGTTTTCTACCATGAGTAATTGGCACTGCAGCCAAGTAAAAATCTATGGAGGGTAGTGCATCTGCTGAACCATCTCTCCTCAACGCATGAGTTGACTCCACCTCACTAGCCTTGGGTCTTGGGGGGCAGGATCTGGTACCTCTACCCACTGATACCAGAATAAGGGCACTCACTCTAGGAAGAAAGTCCCCAGTATCAAGCTAAAGCCAAATTGTCTCAGGTTTCCCTGCTTCCATTTGGTTTGCTGTCTTTTCATATTTTCCATAAGGCCTCCACACCAGTTAAATATGGTGGGGGTCAAACACTCAACTCCATAATGGAATTGGGATTTTGAACTCTCATGAAGGGCTTGCATCCTAGATATGCAAGATATCGTGAATAGGATGGAATGTAAAGGAAGTTTGTTGGTGATCATGGCAATCTTCACCTTCCCATCCCTTGTCATGTCTGCACCTGGGAAATGCCTCCTAATCATAGCACTAGTATTCTCACCACTTGAGCAAGATCCAAAGAGTTGGACTCCCTCTCCTCTTTGGAACAATCATATGATGAAATAGATGTCTGATTCTTTTATTTCCAGTTCCTAGCCTTCGATTATGAAAATATCTTGATTCACATCCCAAAGACTGATCAAATAGGCAATAATTCCATCTGAGCCCTTAGTCTTGTGGTCTAGAAGAACTTCAGCAACCCACAATCTCTCAAAGCATTAATGCATTCTGGATTCTGGGCTGCTTGGTGATCTTTGGCCTCATGGCCTCTTTATTTCCATTCCAGAACCATGATCTCCTACAAAACATCATTTAACACCAATTAGAACCTTTTTCATGGAGTGAAATTGAGCATTTCTGCATAAAAGAGAAGATTTTCTTCAAAAAAATTCGCCTCGGTGCCATTGTGCCTATTTTATTAACAGAGTGACGTCACCACAAGAACATTTAGGCTTAGGTACGATCATCGTGGGTCCAATGAGGAAACCCATGATGATCTCCAGTGATTTAAAATTTTAAAATTCCTCCTTTTAGCATACAAAATTCCATTGAAAAAGCAAGAAAATGTTATAAAATGCAAGAGCAAGGACAAACCTCTTACCTCCTGCAAACGGTTCATGAAATGGAACCTTGAATCTCTAGCAATGATCACTTGAAAATCGAGTAAATTAGGGCACACATGCACTTTCACAACTTACTATGGTAAAATGGAAAAATATATTTTTACTTTTGGTTATTTATAAGTTTTGAAGTCATTTTTGTCAATATTTTATTATTATTTCTCGATATCAGTGATGGGTGCATTTATTTGTGCAATTACAGGTGGTTTTAGTGGACAATGATTATTTTTGACTGATTCTCATGAGTTCTTGTTTTATCTATTTTTCGGACTCATTAAAAATAAATGAAAAAGGAACCCCCCTGGAGTCATGTTTAAACTATTTTCTAGCTCTTGAAAGATGAAAAGATCTTTGAGTACTTATCATTTCGAACTCGTTAAAATAAATGAACTAACATCGTCTGAGTATACGATTACCCCTTTTTCAGGCTAAGATTGACTATTTATAAAAAAGGTACACCTTGGTCGACATGGTCAAGAGGTTCTCTCGAGTATTGTTTTATACATTTTCGAGTTCAAGGGACAAATTATGAAAAGGGAGATGATGGAGTTTTCATTTTCCTCTCTTTTTCAAAATATCTAAATATGAAAAAGATATTGAGTTATTCTTACATTGGACTCATTAAAATTTTATGACAAAATACTCGTCACCATGATGAGACCGAGTTTCTCCTTCCTAGGACTCGTAAAACTTACTAGGGTGGATTCATTCAAAGAATGAACTTACATGACAAGCATATGCTATCCCCTTCAAGTTTGTGTAAAAATAACTGGAGTGCTCGCTAGAAATAGCGGGGGCAAAATGAAGGTGAAACATCCTTTGTATAGGCAGCATGTTGCTCTTGAACATGACACTCTTCTGCTTTTGTGTCAGGTTTGGGATATCCTCAGTCAATCACTTGTCCTCCTGGGTTTTGGGTGATCCATTTTTCCTCTCATTTGACTATTCCATTTTGTCATCATGACCTTTAGTCATATGTTGAGTCAAATGTTACCACACTCCAAAGTTGTGTAGCCAGTGCTCAAGAAAATTCCTATCTACAATTATTTACCTGTACATTGTCTAACCCCTTGTTACAGAGTTGGATCTTATTCATTTCTTTCCACTTTATTCCTTATTTCATGTCAATATTGGGGGACTCATCATTTCCATCATTATCCAGGAAGATGATTTAGAAACTCCCTTTCAGTATCTTAGAGCTTGCATGGCTTAATGGAAAGTTCTTCGCATCGGATGAGAGGTTTTCATCATCGGCCTTCAATTGGATGATTCCACGAGTGTTTGACTTCAGTTTCATTATCACATTCACACATTGTATTGTCATACCTTGAGAGCCATTTTCATTATTGGTGGTTTCAATTGTACCTGTTAACGGTCCTGGTGGGCTCTAGTATTGCAGTAATATTGTTGCAACGCGTGGGACTCCCTTCTTTACTTTTATCAACCCAGTTGTTCATAACAAACTTGGAAGCGACGGTGCTGTATGCACAAGTACTAGCTCTTGTCACAACTGTCACTTGGTCAGCTGGCACAAGTCTGCTAGGGGCTTTAGCTAACTTCTATGGGCTCTTAGAAGAAGCTTTTAATTTATGGATGAAAGCTAACTCAAAGGAAGCTAATCTACTAGCGAAAAGAGATTGACAAACTGAAGGAAAGCACAAACCCTAGCAAACCCTAATTCTACCAGCTAGTCCTACTGCTGCAAAGATGAGAGTGAAAACTATTGAAAGAGATGCCATTACTTCTATGAAGGTAAAATACATGTGTTTAGACTGCTTTTGTCCTAAGAAAGCATCTTCTTGTATTTTTTGATTAAGTTGTCAATTTCCTCATGCATATGCTTGAATTGTGCTTTACTGTGCAGCTGTGGATCAAGGAAGAGGAATGCTTGGAAAAGGTTGGAAAGGTTCAAAGAGGGTCTAAGGAGTCCCTAACACTCTTCCAGAGAGTTTCACAAAGTTTGGCTATCAGGAAACCTCATTTGTGAGCTTCTACAGGAAGTCTGCAGGGGATCTACAGGATGTTTCAGAACTTCTACAGGATGTTTGGAAATCGGTTTTTAGGGGATGGATGAGTGAGGGAAGGTGCATGGATGGATTTGGAGGTAGGATATGGGTATCAAAATGGCCTAAGAATTGGTGGATGGAGCAGTGAAGAGGTGTAGAAGGCTGACTTGGCTTGAAGAAGGCTAAGGCAATGATGAGCAAGGAGGTAGGGTTACGTGGACAAAAAGGATAGCTGGGAAATGAGAAACTTAGCTAAGAGATAGAACAGGTGTCTCAGATGATGCTTTGGGTCAATGAACGAATGGAGGGGATGCCCTGCACGGTGTACTTCGATCAAATCAACAAAGGCTTGCAAATGATCAAATCTTGAACTAATCTAGTCTAACCATCAACAACATAAATGAACAACAGCTTTATTTGGGAACAAAACCTTGTACATCAACTATGCAAAGAAACATTTCAGATGTCCAAACCCATGACCAATCTCTGCTAATGAAAACAGTACACTAAGGATTGCATGGTCAAGCAAACTAGTGTTTTTGTTGAGGCAGCACTGTTTCCTCAATTCCAGCCCCTAATCCAATAAGGATGAGGTGAAACCAAGAGTGTGGTTGTCCGTTTTCTTGGAGGTTTTTCTGTTATTATCCTACCAGCACCTAAATCAATGTCATTCATAAATAGTGATATATTCAAGAAACATAACGAAATCTACATAACAAAAATATGTTCAAATGCATAAAGGAAAACAATGATACGTAAAGGAAAAGTAACAGTACAGAAAGGAGGCCCTAGGCTCCCAGGTTGGGCCCAACCCTGAGAGCTATGGCTCCTATGAAAAACTCATATTTGATAGGAAACCAAACTGCTTCTCATTATCCAAAAATAATCATAAGAGTAATGCCAAAAATGGCTACAAAAGAACAAAATAGGACTGGCAGCACTGAGGTGCAAAATACACAATAGTTTCAAAAGTCCCTTACGAAGGCTAAGGCCTCAAAATTTATACATCACGAGGTACCTAGCTGGCCTCCTCAATCTATGGAACTCGATTGTCAAACTGTGAGTTAAACAGTCCCTTCTGAATTCTGCTTGGCTGCCTTCTAGATTCGGTTTGGTGGTCTTTGGAGCTCGGAGTTAGGGGTGAAGATCCCGAGGAAGGGTTATTTAATGCCATAGGAAACCCCTCTTCGAATCCTCACCTCAGGCTTGGCTATCTTATAGCACATGATTGCTTTGACTTTGCTCCCATATGTGTCAAAAAACTTGAAATAAGCACGTGTTGACCATCTAGGAAAAGTGACTTCCCTTATTCGTACAAATGACATAAACATACTGAAAATAATGCATAAACTATAGAAAATGAAGGATTTGAACAAGGATTGAACAAGGATGATTAGGCCAAATGAGCCCAACAAGTTACCAATTTTTGGGGCTCATCATCACCCCCCTGCTAAAAGGGTTGCTCATCCTCTGAGCAACTAGTCTAGCTCCTCATCTTTCATTGCTTTAATGGCCACTCTCACATCCCAGGCTTCTGAAGTAGTGTCCTCCACACTATCATGGAATCTGGCCTTCCTCTCCACCTCTTCCCATTGCTTATGCTCCTCCTCTTTTGTGCCTCCCTCTAACAATCCCAAAAGAGAGGGTGGACTTAGCTTGAGGCCTATCCAATTGGCTTGGAGGTTCTGCATAGGCTTCTTGTAGAGGGGTACCCGTGCCAAAGCCTCCCTCATCTGAGTTGGAGTGTGATATTCTTGAATTTTGAGGTTGTGGGACAATGTGTTCCACCTATGGGTGCAAGCATGAACACAATTGTCCCCTAGTAATCACTCGATATCCTTGAAGTGTGCTATGGACTAGGGCTGGTGATCCATGTACTCTAATAAACCCCGAGAGTTGGTTGCTAGGTGCTGGTGAGCGGATATCAATGCTGTGGGGTCCACTAGCTCTGCTCTAATCAGTAGTGGTTCATGTAACTCCCGGTCCATGACATTCCTGACCTCAGCTGCTCTCTTCTCTTCGTGGTTTAACCATGAGGTCATTGCCATCAGCTGCATGTCCCCTACTGCTGTGTTGGGGTCCCACGAAGTGATGTTTGGAAGGGCCAAATTATGGAGGTAAAACTCTGAGAGCTTGGCCTTATTTTCCGATGAACTGGTGTTACATAAATCTATGAACTGCTGGGGGTTTTGGATGTGGGAGATACCCCTCTGTGCCAATGTGTTGATTTGGAACTGCAGCCACTAGTCCCTTAGGTACATTCCATAATATTTGGCTGGTTGCCTACATTGCAGTGCTTCCATTTCCCAACTAGCCATGCAGGCTAGTTGTGCCTCCTTTTCTTGCATCTGCTGCTTTAGGGATTGTATCTCCATATCTGCTTGTAGTCCCCTTTCCTGTAGCTATTGGTTAAATTCCTTGAGATTAGCTTGCATCTCTTCTTTTCCTTGAGGCTCTGCTGAGGGATCCTTGGCTGTCGTGTCCTTTTCTTTCCTCTGTCCCTACAACTGGAGTTGTTGTCTGAGCAACTCATTCTCTTCTCTTAACTTGGCTTGCTGGGAGCTTTCCACATGCCTTACTCTTGCTAACTCCCTTTGTGCTTCCTTGAGCCTTTCCTCTAGAGGTCCTATATCTGCTACCCCTTTAGATTTAGCGATCCTCATCCACGTGTGGGTTTGTACTCGTTCTTCCTCTAGTGCTAAAAACAGTGGCACTGTGAACTTTTGGGGAATAATTCTGCCGGCCTCCAAAAAGTTATAATAAGAGCCCAAGTTGGGTTGGGGGCTTGGTTCCATGATAACATCGACTTTCTCCTCCTTTGGTGGTGACTTGGCTGCTCCCTCCTCCTTCTGTGGTGACTCGGCTGCTCTCTCCTCCATCTTCTCAGTTTCTTTTAGCCTAGCCAAAGTTTCTTGTAGAATAGCCTCAACATCCTGTAGAGAGGCTTGTGAGCTCAATTTCTCCATTCTGTCCCTCCATGAGGATGTTTTTGGGCTCCCCCACTCATAAGTAATGGATGCCTTGGAGGGGGGTTTATCCTTTGGTGTGGTAGGGGTATCCACGATGGTGATCGGTTCTTTTGATGGAGGCTGGGGTCTGCCAGTCTTAATCCTTACACTCCTTCTCGCTTTGAAATACAGAGGAGTCTCCCTCTTTCGTTTTTCTTTTGGCTTGGGAGAGGTACTTAGGGTGGCTAGCATAGCTGCTGCCTCCCTAGCTAGGATTTCAGCTGACTTCTCCTTCTGTTGTCCTCCTTTTGGACTTCCTGTAGAAAGTCCTGTAGCGGTTGCTTTCTAGCTTCCTGTAGAAGTCGTTTTCAACTTTCCTGTAGAAATACTTTGCTGGTTTCCTATAGAAGCCGAGGGCACTATTTTAGCCTGCTTGGCTGAGGGGACTTTTTCTTTTATCTTGGCTGAGGTTGCCTTAGGGGTGCCCTTACTCTCTTGGACTTTCTTAGTCCATTCTGCCCTGCTCTGTAGTCGTTTCTCCCTGGGCGTTGGTGCAATTACATCATCCCCTGTTTTGGCTGCTTTCCCTATTGCTGGTGTTCCTTTTTGTTCCTTCTTTAGTGTTTTGGTAGGGGTGCATTGTTTTTTAACTTTCTTCTCTGCCTGAGTAGGCTCCTTTTCCTCACTACTAGAAGAAGTGAGCTCCTCAGCTAAGACTCGGATGTCATCGTCCTTCGACATATTCCGGAAAATTTCCCAGGAGAGAGGGACAATGAAAGTGTGGAGTGCATCTTCCACGAGGAGCTTAATAAGCCCATGATGAGCTAGCTGGTCTGGTGTCCCCTCTCTGAGTTTGGTGGCACACTCAGTCATGGACTGCAGGAGGAAATAAGGAATGCTCAATTTTTTCTCTGAGGGTAGGTCCATGTGGTGTCTGAGTTCTATGAGCAGCTGAAAATGATAACCATATATGATGCTAAATCTCCCCTCACACGTAATATACTTAATAATTTGGAGGCTGACTTCACTCCAGAACAGTTGTAGGCTAGTCCTTCGAACTCCGTTCTTATCTTCTGAGTATTGTTCTTCTGGCAAGAAGAATTATTTTTTAGCCTTCTGACCCAGGTTCCTCTCCTCCTTATCCCAAGGCACCCCCATTGGAAGATCAGTTACACTGCTGACGAGCTCTGGGATGAGTCTGAGGGTCAGTCCTCTAAAGTTGACAGCGACCAATGTCTTTGACTTCGGCTTTAGGGACCGAAGGAATTCTTCCGCAATTTCATCGTCGTGAACTTGGAGCTTGTCACAAAATGACATCTAGTGTGCACAGGAAAACAAGTCCACCACCTTAGGGGTTTCCCATAATTTCTTGGAGTACGAAGGTTCTTTTTGAATGAACCCTCTCAGCATGGTAAAACTCTGTGTTTGCTCGCGTTTTCATGCAGACTGGGAATTTTGGGTGGATTTCCTCCTCAGAGCGTAAAAAAAGATATCTTTGGTTGATTACCCTGTGTTGAACTTGCCTGCTCACATATACAAAAGGAGAACTTCGGGATTCTTCACATGGAGTGCAGAGCTACGTCTCTGTTATACACACAACCGCATAAAAGTTACAATTTTAATAGTGTTTTGACATTGTATCACTTTCTACAGGTGGGAGTTTTCATTCATGCGTGGAGGAAATTTCGCATGCAGATTAATAAGACGATTTTGACAACGACATATAAAAAACTTCAGACAGAATTGCATTCAAATTTCTCTACCCCCCTCACTACGTCAAATTCACCACCTTTGAAATTTTTTTGCATGGGGAAGTTGAATTTTGCCTACCTCACCGAAATTCGCCACCCTCGACGTGAACAGTCCGCACTACTTTGGATGTCGTGTTTCCTGTAGTGCATCTTCCTGTAGAAGTTGTTATTGGCTTCTGGAGGAGGTTACGGTAGCACAGGACCCGTTTGAGCGGTAGCAGGACGTTCGAACAGGCCGAAAACTCGGGCTAACCACTTGCAGAGGAGGAGGACGCACATTCAGCTAGAAAACGGTTGTGATCATAAATGACTGCAGTGCATCATAAGTATCAACCGACCGATTTCGAATTGCTGTGGAATTCATGGCGTGGGGGTGAGCTGTCCCCGCTAATCTATTGGTCGATGTCATTGCAATCATTCCCCAGCGCACCCCTGATAGCCGAATTCTTTCCTCTGCATTTACCATCGCCATTCTTGTCATACCTCTGCTTCTCCCCAACTGGACACTTCCCACGTGCCAATTATCCAACCTTTCGGCATAACCAATCCAGTTCGGATCCTACGAGGCCACTTGACTGGCTGTGATGGCTAGTTGAATGGCAACCTGCCTTATTCAATCCATCCATTCTCATAGTCATGCATATTCAGAGTATAGCTTCTGCAATTGGACGAAATAAGGTTAGGCACTTACCTGTGCGGCCGTGGACGTGATTTTTTCCAGGTTTCAGGACGAGGGATGCTGGATCTGCATGTTGCTGCATCATGCTCAAGTGTTGGAGCTTCCCTTCATTGGCTGCTACTGGCTGTGAGTCTTGGAGACCCTTTTCTCTGGTGGCGAATACGGCATGCATCGGTTCTGTGAGCTGCTGGTGTCTTCGTGGTAGGTACTCCAGCTGGATCAGCTGCTACAGGATTCCTGTAGGACATCCTATAGCCGTTTCTCCTCCTGGGGTGCATGCTGACATATTTCGAGTCATGTTTCACAGGTGAAGGGTCTTGAGATCGCCTAGACAGGTAAGTGCTCGAGCCTCAGAAGACCTAATTTTTGAGATTGAAAAAAAACAACTTTTCTTATTTGAAAAACAGAGTTCTGGTTGCATGTGCAGGTATGCTTGCTCAGATTGGAGTGATGGCGGTGAAAAGAGGTGAAGCGAGTGGAGGATGGAAGAAAAGGGTGGTTGTATGCCTCCTCAGCTGACTTCAAGCTCCAAATCCTTCCCTGCAGTCGATTCTGGACCGTCCAAACGTTCTACAGGAAGTTTCCTGTAGAAATACAGAAATTCCTGTAGCTTCCTGTAGAAGGCTGAACCATGATCCGATTGTGCCCAAACTTTGAAAAAATGAGTGTTCATGCCAGGTGTGCATGTGAGGCTATCTGGTAGCTTGATAGGGACCCTTGTCCTTGAGTTGAGAGTCCTCCTTTGGTGCGCTGTGTACCTGCAACCTACAACACTTTCAGAGATCAAATTGTTTTCTCTTTTTTCTTTTTTTTTCTTTTTGTTTCTTTTTTCTTTTTCCTTTTTTTTTTTTAGAGATAGCTGGGGCGCCTCAATGAGGTTTTCACCCCTACCATCTACCTTGGGTGCCTTGAAAAGGTTTTCACCCAAGGATCTTTTTATTCCCATTCTTTTTTCAGAGAGACAGCAGGAGCGCCTCAATGAGGTTTTCACTCCTACCATCTGCCTTGGGCGCCTCAGAAAGGTTTTCACCCAAAGGTATTTTTTATTGCATTTTTTATTTTTGAATATAAAATGATGCTCAGGGTGTGCCCAAAATAGAGGCAGAACCCTTCTCTATGACCAGCACTGATTTTTCCATAGTTTTGACGAACTCTTGCCTCGAAAGAGGTTTCCTGTAGATCTTTAGTCGATGCCCATTGACGAGCATGGGGATGGCTTCTTCATCAATAGTTCGGATAAGGACGGAACCATTAGCATTACACTTTTCCATTGCATATGGCTCTAGCCACCTCGTTCTTAGCTTCCCTTTGAAATTCTTATGTCTGGAATCATACAGCAGCGCCCAGTCTCCTGGCTGGAATTGTTTGTCATTGAGGTGCCGGTCATGCCATATCTTCCTCTGAAGTTGAGTCACTTCTGAGTGGAGGAGGGCCTGCATTCAAAGTTCTTCTAACCCATTCAGCTGCATTAACCTTTCTTGTTGAGCATGGCAGAGATCTGGGTCCAGCTGAGCTGCCATCCTCAATGTGTTGTATTCAAAGTCGATTGACAGCAAAGCTCTCTTCCCATAGACCAGCTCATAGGGTGTGAAACTGATTGTGGTCTTCCAAGTGGTGTTGTAGGCCCAAGTGGCCTCAACCAGGCGATCTGCCCAATACCTTCTGCTACTGCTCACCACCTTAGTCAAGATCCCCTCTAATGCTCTATTGGTGACTTCCACTTTCCCATTCGCTTGAGGATGATATGGGGTGGAAGTCCTATGCTTGATTTTGTGATGAGCAAGCAAGTCTTCAATCAAATTGGAGGTGACCTGGCTTCCTTGATTGGTGACTAACTCTCTTGGGTAGCCAAATGTGTAGAAAATGTTTTCTCTTAAAAACTCGGCCACCTTTTCTTTTGTTGCTGCTTTGATTGCCTTGGTTTCTGCCCACTTTGTCAGATAATCTGTGCACACAATGATGTAAGACTTTTTCCTTGAAGGAGGGTTGATAAGACCCACAAAATCCATACCCCACTTCTCAAATGGCTCAAGAGTCACCTGAGGTTGGAGAGGCATTTCGTCCCTTGGGGTTGGTTTCCCCATCCTTTGGCATCGATCACATTGGATGATATATCTTCTGACATCTTGATGAAGAGTGGGCCAATAGTAGCCTACCTGTAGAATTTTGAAGGCAGTCCTCTTGGCTGCAAAATGTCCTCCACAAGGCCCATTGTGACAAGTTAGGAGGATGTCAAAGACTTCCTCCTCCCTTACACAACGCCTTAAGATCCGATCAGGGCCAAGTTTGAACAAGTTGCCCCCGATCCAAGTGAATGAGGCACTTTTCCTCACGATACTTCTCTTCTCCTTTGAGGATAAGTGTGGAGGGAACTGTGTGGAGACTAGATAGTTGACTATATCAACAAACCACGGGGAGAGTACTGAGATAGCAAACAGATGCTCATCTGGCATCTGGTCATCCACTGTTTCTTCTTCACCTGCAGTCAAATTCACTCTAGACAAAAAGTCAGCAACAACATTTTCTTTACCTGGTTTGTCAACGATGGTCAAATCAAGCTGCTGCAACAAAAGTAACCATCTAATAATAGGGGCATTCACATCAGGCTTATTCATTAAATATCTAATTGCAGCATGGTCAGTATGTACAAATGTTTGATAGCCAGTGATATAGTGTCGGAACTTGTTCAGGGAATGGACCA
>APFE031616369.1:141371-177958 GCA_000404065.3 Pinus taeda
AACGAGTGAGAAGGAGGTTGAGTTTGGTATGGAGATGGATAAGACCACGGAGGAGGTGCGGACCAGGAAGGATGAGCAGGGGGGCCCCAAGAAGGCATATGAGTAGGTTGGTTGGGGTGGTAATAAGCTTGGGATGACCCCTGCATTCCCTGCTGATAAGGTTTGGGTCCATGAGGCCTCCTTTGGTTGAGGAAGTAGAGAGGTTCAGTAGCCACCTCGGTCCTTAGGTAAATGGCTTTAAATCCAGGCAAGGTAGGGCATTGGTTGGTGGGATGGTCTTCCTCACAAACGAAACATACCTCTACTGAGTGTAATGGGAACTCATTCTTGGGGTGCTTCCTCGTGCATCTAGGACAAAAAATGGCCAAAGCCCTCTCAACTTCTTCTTTCTTTTGCTGAATTTGGAAGGTATCAAGTTGCATGGCAATGGTCTGTCTCATTTCGCTCTTAAGGTCTTCCATCTCGTTAGCAAACTCATGCTTGGAGAAAGAGGTACTAGTTGAGAGATGATTCCCCCTACCTCTCTTTTGGGCCGCCCTAGAATGGTTTCTAAACATGGTCTTTATGTCCTCATAAGGTAGTTGGTAGATGTCTCCTCTAGCCAGTAGGTTAAGGGTGTCCAAAAGGTCTTCAGGGACTCCTCGGAGCAGAACCAACTTCAGAGATTCCAGGTCAAGTGTGCCCTCATAGTCTTCCAAAGATTCATCGCTGCCCACAGTCATTCAAAAGATTTCTCCCTTAGTTTCCTTGGACCTATAGTAGTCTCTGTACTTGGCGTTGAAAGCTTGCTGCATCTGAGCCCAAGTGGTGATACTGTGTCTAGGTAACCTCGTGAACCAGTGTAATGCTGCGTCCTTGAGGGTAGAAGGAAAGAGTTTCAGCTTTTGCTCATCCTCAGCATAGTCATAAGTTCGACAAAGGACAAAAAACTCAAACAGGAAGGTATCAGGGTCCTCAGTAGTCAGACCATGGAAATGAGGTAGCACAAAGGGACTTATGTTTTTCATTTTCATGTCTCTGTTGGTCTCTCGGATGGGAAAGGCACCCTCTATTCTCTCGTCTTCTCTTCTACCGTTTCGGTTTTCAGCCATGGCTTCAGATGGAGTGTTCCCTAACTCTTCTTCTGCTATAGTATCTTCGCATATCTCAGGAGGTTCACCTATAGGTTCTTCTGGCTCACTGTCACCAAAGAAGAGAGAAGGTTGACTCAGTGATGTGGTGGGGGTGTTGGGTAAGAATTTGCCGGTTTTATCTCTGTTCCTACGAGGCATGAAATGGAAAGAAATTTTCTTCCTTTTGCTTTTTTTCTCTGGTGGTACCTGCAAAACTCAAATATATTGAACTGCAACTAACTATGTTGCCAGAATGAAAATACGGAATTGAAATGGAAGCAGGAAAGGACTAATCTATTTTGCTCAAATGAACTTGTAGGAATGGAATGCTACGCTATGCTTGCAGAATTGAAATTGCGGAATTGAAATGCTAATCAATGCTTGCAGAATTGAAATGCTAACCTATGAAAGCAAGAAATGTCTACCTTACTTTTACGGAAAGGAAATTGCAAAATGGAAATGAAATAAACTACTTAGCAGAAGGTTGTAGGAGAAAATAGAACAAAAGCAACAATCACCAATACTCTGACGCTTCCCCGAAAATGGCGCCAAAAAGATGGTGGGCTCCAATATTGCAGTAATAATGTTGCAACTCCTGGGACTCCCTTCTTTACTTTTATCAACCCGGTTGTTTGTAACAAACTTGGAAGCGACGGTGCTGTATGCACAAGTACTAGCTCTTGCTACAACTGTCACTTGGTCAGCTGGCACAAGTCCGCTAGGGGCTTTAGCCAACTTCTATGGGCTCTTAGAAGAAGCTTTTAATTGATGAATGAAATCTAACTCAAAGGAAGCTAATCTACTTGCGAAAAGAGATTGACAAACTGAAGGAAAGCACAAACCCTAGCAAACCCTAATTCTACTAGCTAGTCCTACTGATTCAAAGATGAGAGTGAAAACTAATGAAAGAGATGCTATTACATCTATGAAGGTAAAATAGATGTGGTTAGACTACTTTTGTCCTAAGAAAGAATCTTGTTGTATTTTTTGATTAAGTTGTCAATTTTCTCATGCATATGCTTGAATTGAGCTTTACTGTGCGGGTGTGGATCAAGGAAGAGGAATGCTTGGAAAAGATTGGAAATGTTCAGAGAGGATCTAAGGAGTCCCTAACACTCTTCCAGATAGTTTCACAAAGTTTGGCTATCAGGAAACCTCATTTGTGAGCTTCTACAAGAAGTCTATAGGGGTTCTACAAGATGTTTCAGAATTTCTACAGGATGTTTGGAAATCGGTTTTTAGGGGATGGATGAGTGAGGGAAGGTGCACGGATGGATCTGGAGGTAGGATAGGGGTCTAAAAATGGCCTAAGGACTGGTGGATGGAGCGGTGAAGAGGTGTAGAAGGGTGACTTGGCTTGAAGAAGGCTAAGGCAATGATGAGCAAGGAGGTAGGGTTACATGGACAAAAAGGATAGCTGGGAAACAAGAAACTTAGCTAAGAGACAGAACAGGTGGCTCAGATGATGCTTTGGGTGGATGAACGAATGGAGGGGATGCCTTGCACGGTGTACTTCGATCAAATCAACAAAGTTTTGAAAATGATAAAATCTTGAACTAATCTAGTCTAACCATCAACAACATAAATGAACAACAGCTTTATTTGAGAAGAAAACCTTGTACATCAACTATGGAAATAAATATTTCAGATGTCCAAACCCATGAATAATCTCTGCTAATGAAAACAGTACACTAAGGATTGCATGTTCAAGCAAACTAGTGTTTTTGTTGAGGCAACACTGTTTCCTCAATTCTAGCCCCTAATCCAATAAGGATGAGGTGAAACCACAAGTGTGGTTGTCCCTTTTCTTGGAGGTTTTTACGTTATTATCCTACCAAAGCACCTAAAGCAATGTCATTCATAAATAGTGATCTATTCAAACAACATAACGAAATCTACATAACAGAAATATGTTCAAATGCATAAAGGAAAACAATGATATGTAAAGGAAAAGTAACAGTACAGAAAGGAGGCCCTAGGCTCTCAGGTTGGGCCCAACCCTGAGAGCTATGGCTCCTATGAAAAACTCATATTTGATAGGAAATCAAACTGCTTCTCATTATCCAAAAATAATCATAAGAGTGATGCCAAAAATGGCTACAAAAGAACAAAATAGGACTGGCAGCACTGAGGTGCAAAATACACAATAGTTTCAAAAGTCCCTTATGAAGGCTGAGGCCTCAACATTTATACATCACGAGGGACCTAGCTAACCTCCTCAATCTATGGAACTCGGCTGTCAAACTGTGAGTTAAACAGTACCCTCTAAATTATGCTTGGCTGCCTTCTAGATTCGGTTTGGTGGTCTTTAGAGCTCGGAGTTGGGGGTGAAGATCCCAAGGAAGGGTTATTTAATGCCATAGGCATCCCCCCTTCGAATCCTCACCTCAGGCTTGGCTGTATTATAGCCCATGATTGCTTTGAATTTGCTCCCATATGTGTCAAAAAACCTGAAATAAGCACGTGTTAACCACCTAGGAAAAGTGACTTCCCTTATTCGTACAAATGACATAAACATACTGAAAATAATGCATAAACTATAGAAAATGAAGGAATTGAACAAGGACAGAACAAAGATAATTAGGCAAAATGAGCCCAACAAGTTACCAATTTTTGGGGCTCATCAAGTCCACATCATTGGCCAATAATCAGGTGGTTTTCTAGCATGTTTGACTTCAACACATTCATTCGCACGTTAACATCTGTACTTTGATCGGGTCAGGATGGAATGCAAGACCCTATGTCATGTCTGATATGACTAAGGCTACATGGAGTTATATGTTATTCATGATTGTGCACATGTTTCTGTTATACATATGGTTGTGACCATACCGTGGGACTTTACATTTACGATGATCCTTCTATATCGGATGGTTGCGACTATACCTTGGTGTTACAAATCCATTTGAGCACATCACTCCCATCATTTAGATCAATATGTTTAGGGATTATAAAACCCTAATTCAATTGATACATGCCCTAGACAAGTCACCATTTTGAATGCCTCCTTCCCTGAGAGTTTCTTGGCCTGAAGCCCTCCAAAATTGCCTCCTAGAGGGACCAGCGCAACCTTGGACAGGGGTAAGTGTGCTTTAGTGTAGGTAGACTCATGCCAGGGTGCTCTGTGGAGTACCTAGGCCCACTTTGACCTACGTTGGGCGAGATTGAGTGAAATTCACATAGGGTTCTGGGAATATGCTTATCCTCTAGAGTCATCTAGAAGATTCCCACACTTATCAACTTCTCTAAGCTCGAAAATGGATAAGGAATGAGTTAAGTAACCTCCTATCCTCTCCTCCCTTCCCCCAAGGAGACTAACTCTAAGTATGGAAGGCCATTCAATACCCTCATTTATGACAGAACCTCCTCCATTTGCCTATAATTGAGCACTTAACTAAGTGATCAAGGGCTGGACTTTGAGAATTTGTAACGAGATACTGTTGGTGTGAGAATTGAGAGTATAAAAAAGTAGTTTTATGCTTTCGGATTGTTGTGCTATTGATGTGATGTTGGTTGGAACCTAAGCTGGAAGAGTGACAATGGATCGAACTTCATGGTTGTAATTCTTCCTTCTACTTAATAAAGTTGTTTACACCCTTTTCCATATGCTTATCTTGATATATGATGTTTATATGTGTGAATGTATCTTACTACATTTACTTGTATTCGATAGATATATTGCTTTGATTATTTCTCTATATTTTTTTTATGCGTGCAGGTAATTTTGGAGTGAGTTAAGTTTGAGAAGGAGCGACAGGAGTCAAACAAAGGAGACAAAAGGAAAGCAAAAGAACAAGTAGGTCTTGTGATTCCTTTGGCTTATTTATCATTTATAGAAAAAGGATAAGCGCTTTAAATCTATTGTTCTAGGTATAGATACCTACCTAGGGAATTAGTATTTATCTGTAGATACCAAATTCCTCATAACAATTGGATCTTAGTTTCACAGATGATCCTTCTCATTTGGATGGCTGCACCCATACCATGGGTCCTTTCATATATTCCTTATCATCAAGATGGTTTCGTCCATACCGTAGAATCATGTCTTGATCTCAGATATTATATGTATATGCGTCCTTGATTTGTAGGTCTCCTATTAGTGATTTCCTCATCCTTACAAAAGTTCATAAAGCATCTCAACCATCACTCCTCATCCTGCCTTCATGCCTTAGGGGGAACCTGTTACACAGTATTTTGTCACACTTCCTGCACTACCCTATGACATACCCCGAAGTGCCTGAAACATAACCATTATGCAATGTACTCATTTGTATATGCAACTCAGATCCTTCCTAAGACATTGATTGGAAAATGCCTTCAGCTTTCGCTAAAAGAAATGTCTCTAAAACCCTAATTTGAGAGTCACCATGCTTATGAGACTAAAAACAACGATGATCGCCTATTGCATTGCACTTGGCCCATGATGGCATCACTCTATTCACTTGTATACCCACGATGATCCCAAAAAGCCAATTTTCCCAAAGAGGATGAGAAGCTTCTAGAGCGGCGAGATTGAGGTTGTTCGGTATAGATGAGGTCAAATTCTCTAAATTTGACCTCTTGGTCTTATCCCTATGAGCTACCTCCTTGAGATAAGGGCCTAATCCTATCTTTGTAGAGGTCCTAACTCCCTTTCCCGGCCTATATATTCATCCCCCCCCATTCCCAAATGGTTGTTCTAGTGTTGGTCTATGTCTATTTGCACCCTTATGCTACGATTGTGCCTATATGCTACTCATTTGGATTGGAGAAGGAGTGCTTGGAGAGCTTAGCTTGGACTTTGATATTCATTCAAGGAGAGTATATCAACATCAAGGCTTGGTTGTATTCTTCCCATTATTTTCTATTAATACACAACTGCTGCTTCATTTTCCCTAAATGTGTATGCTCATGTATCATTTAGCTTAACATTCCTTCATCAGTTAAGTAGGTTGATTTTGAATACGATATTTGTATTTTCATGCCTTATTGTGTCTTTATCTCTTGTCAAGTGTAAAAATGTTGAGAGTAGTAGGAATGAGCTTGTGATGCAAGTGATTCAAGGTCTTCAAAAAAGGAGATTGAGATAGCATCAGAACGATGTATGCCATCTTCTTCATCTCTCTTTTCAATTGCAACTTTGGAAAGTGTCTATTAGATTGTCACTTAAGTTGCTAGACCCACTCATTGGGCTAGAGGGATCGTCTCTGTCCACAGAGAGGATTTACCTAGACAACAACACTACAAATAAGGAAACTAAAAAAAATAAGAAATAATGGTGGGGTCCAAGTGGAATAGGCAGGTGGCTACCATTATCCACTTGGATCATAAAAAGTACTCAAAATTATCTTGTGCCACTGTAGTGAATGAAAAATTTGCCTCCATAATAGCTCTAGAATTCCTTCTAGTGTTGGAGGTTATCACCTTTATTTGTAGAGGCTGAGACTAAATTGTGAGGATCATTGGGGAAGTATCTATGCCTCTGCTTCATGATCGTCTTCTTAAGTTCATCAAACATTACATTAAATACATCCATGACTCTGTCGGTCAGTGGAGGTGTGACCCTGATTTCGTTGAATGGAAGATGACCACCTACAAGGGGAGGTTCCTTTGGAGTGTGTGGTTCATCATCCACGTTTTGAATGGTAACTTATTCCTCTAATGATTATTCTTCCATTTCCTAAGATAGTTGTTCTTCTTCCAATCTCTATGTTGCTCCTTCCTACTAGGACTGCCTCTATTGATATTCTTCTATCCTTGTCCTTTCTTCTTCTTCTTCTTCTACTTGTTTCTTCTAGAGAAAATCATCCTTCTTCCTATTCGCCTCCTCTTCTTCTTCTTCTTCTCTCCATTTAGGGGATCAACTTTCCACTTTCTACTACTCTTTCCTACATAATAATATCTTAACCTTCCCTTAGAAGCTATTTTCCTTACTTTAGGGGTTATACATTCCTTCTCTTGTACCTGTAAGTCTTAAGCTAGGGGATCATGGGGTGAACTTGTATCCATATCTCGATATGCCTTAATGTTCGTATTGTACCAGTTATTTATCTTCTAATCCTCATAAATCTCCTAGGATCATATCCATGGAAATCCTTAGTGGAAAAGTTCAAGAAGTTCAACTCTTGTATCTTAGTTGTAGTCAACTTGTGGCTCTTCAACTCATATAATCTAATCCTCAATGGAAATATAGGCCAAGGGGCTTTCTTTCTCGTATGAATAATTCCCGACAATCCCTTGTCTAACTAATTTTCTACCTCCTGCATGACCACCTTGTTGGTCACATATCATGGCATAAGATGAGGGGATGTCTAACAACTAAAACATCTAATGTATGTATCCATGGGAGATACAAACCAGTCTGCGATATCTTAGAGTGGCTTATTCACATGATCAATCATTCAAGGAGGACCGATCTCAAAAATCATATGAAAGATAATTGCAAAGAAGTGCTCAAAAAATTTGTCATATACGCCTATGAAGCTTGCTTCTGATAAGAATCTACAGTGGAAGTAAACTAGGAACTTATCCTTAGGGGTCCAGTTCTAGTTCATTCCTGGGAACACATACTATGCACAGATTGCACCTAACAAAAATGTAGACATGTAGAATTATGGTGCCTGGGCCGCACTTAAAGATGCTTTCACCTACCCCACCTTACACTACAATTGATATAACAATATATCCACCCAATTGAAATCTTTTTCATGTGCCACCACTATATCGAGCATATATATCCAATTATCTTATAACACCTCAACATTATTGTGCGCAAACAACTGAAAATACATGGCTATCAAATATTGATATACATCTTTGAGGATATTTTACGGATAGACTATGGATGGGTGATGATGAAACTTGGTAGGATATTGACACTATAATTTGATAACATCACTTGTGTCAAGGGTAGCCCATCTCATGTAGAAGTTTTCATTTTCATATGCATTGGGATTGAGCATCTTATAATATGTCTTCACCATAATAGGTGGTGAGATAACCGCCACTCTTATTGCGAGGCACAAGGTGAGGGTCATCAATATGCACAATGATCCATTCAATTAACTTCACGCATAGCATGTACTGGAATATTCATGTGATCCTATGAATTTTGTACTTCTTGATGTTAATGTATGCATACACACCTTATAAGTTCTCAACAAATTTTTCCTTCATTAATGTGTTGTTTATCTTACTCCATGTGACTGTTAAAGTCTTATCAATAAATCACTGGGTTTCTGCATATATGGGAATGTTTGTCTTTGTAATTTTGATAGGTTCATCATTGCTTACTTTTGAGAGTTCTTTGGAGGCCACTTTAAGAGGCGACATGTCTCCAACAGAAGATGATAAAGTGAAAATACTTGTAGCACGAACACCTGTTTGTGGAAACACACTCATAATGACAATATTAGCTTAAAGTGACCTACTTATGTAGCAATACTTGTAAATAATGTACAAAGATCCATTACATGTGATTGTGTGTGAAAATATATGAACGACAACACAAAACAACTTGCATGAACGAAAAGATAGGCATGCAAACTAGGAGGACACTTTCAAATGGTAAACTAGTCAAGGCTCTGCAATGTGCTCAAGTGCTCAAAAAAGTGGAAAAAAACACCTAAGGAACATTGGCGCACTACAAAGGGACGAAGGATGATGCAGTCAAGTCTTCAAGCCTTCACCATGCACTCATACACTCAAGGAGAAAGGGAGGGTGCACTATAGCACTCCAAAGGTATGAAGGATGATGCAATCAATCCTTCAGGCCTTCGAGGTGTTCTCATACTCTCAAGATCTAGAAGAGCACACTACCGTATGCCAAAGGGCCAAAGGAAGATGCTTTGTGTCTTCGTGATGCACTCATGTGCTTAAGGGAGGGTGCAGTTCTTCGTGGTGAAGATGAGCATTGAAGAGGAAAACTTGATCATTTTGGTCTTAGTTTTTTAGACTGATCAGGCTTCAAGCTCAGGAAGTTCACTCTACCTATTGGAAGCTTAGAAACAAGTTTAAACAACAAGATTTGATGATTAAGATGAGGAGAGAAAAAATCTACAAGGTTATATAATTGTTGTTGCATTCATAGTGGAATATGAAAATATTGAAGAATGTGAAGAATTTCTGCATGCAACAACAAATTAACACCTGCAACATGAAAATTGAACATAAACTCTAGAAATTGAATTGATAAACCAAGAAACAATAGTAAGGAAAGAAATAATGATTGTGAAATCGTGAAAAATATTTGACATGTAAAACTTACTTGTAGCTCTGGTTGATGAAAAGTTTCTTGATTCCCATCTATGCACCCAACTCAAATGGAAGGATTATGTAACTGAATGATTAATTGAGTTGATTTAAGGAAGTTAACATGAAAAAATGATTCATGCATGAGCTCCACTTTTTGATGAGTCAAAGGATTAATTAAGAGAATTTAAGTGGGCTCTTATTTTCTAAGAGTGATCCACATGCAACAAGGAGTGCACACTTGCTTGGCATGACAGAGTATTCCCTAAGAGGGAACACTTTCAAAACAAAAACTAGTCAAGGCTTTGCAATGTTCTCAAGTGCTAAAAAAAGTAGAAAAAACACCTAAGGCACATTGGTGCACTCCAAATGGACAAAGGATGATACAGTTAGGTCTTCAGGTATTCACCACGTACTCATGCACTCAAGGAGAAAGGGAGGGTGCACTATAGCAATCCAAAGGTATGAAGGATGATGTAATCAAGTCTTCAAGCCTTCGAGGTGTGCTCATGCTCTAAGATCTAGCAGGGAACACTATCACATGCCGAAGGGCCAAAGGAAGATGCTTTGTGTCTTCGTGATGTGATCATGTGCTCAAGGGAGGGTGGAGTTCTTCATGGTGAAGATGTGCGTTGAAGAGGAAAACTTGATCATTTTAGCCATAGTTTTCGAGACTGATTGGGCTTCCAGCTCAAGAAGTTCACTCTACCTGTTGGAAGATCATAAACAAGTTTAAACAATAAGATTTGATGATTAAGATGAGAAGAATAAAAATATACAAGGTTATATAATTTTTGTTGCATTCACAGTGGAATATGAAAATGTTGAAGAATGTGAAGAATTTCTGCATGTGACAACAAATTAACACTTGTAGCATGAATGTTGAGCATAAATGCTAGAAATTGAATTGAAAAACCAAGAAATAGTAGTAAGAAAAGCAACAGCAACAATGAAATCGTGAAAAATATTCGACATGCAAAATTTATTTGTAGCTCTAGATGATGAAAAGTTTCTTGATTCCCATATATGCACCTGACTCAAATAGAAGGATTATGTAAATGAATGATTAACTGAGTTGATTTAAATAAGTTAACATGCAAAAGTGATTCATGCATGAGTGCCACTTGTCGATGAGTCAAAGTATTAATTAAGAGAAGTTAAGTGGGCTCCTATTTTCTAGGAGTGTGCCCACATGCAACAAGGAGTGCGCACTTGCTCGATATGAAGGAGTGTACTCAAGGAGGGCACACTTCTTTAGCCTGAAGGAGTGTACTCAAGTTGGGTGCATGTCTTCACCAACTTGGAGTGAGATTTTTATTTTCTGAGTGATTTTCTTTCTTTCTTTTTTTTTGTGTGTTTAAGTCTTTTTCAAGTGTGTGCATGGTGATAATGTAAGTTTGTAAGTCAAGAAATATCATGAGTTCACCTAACCATGGACTAACAAACTCAAATGCTTATAAAGGTTAAGTGACGACACTTAGGAAATATTACCTTAGAAGGATGTGACACTAGGAGAAAACAAATGAATAGCAAATCAAACAACATGATGACACAAACGAGCTTGGAACGACAATTTATGTAGGCTCCAAAAATGACATAGGAAAAAAATTTGGAGGGTCATTGTCATGGTGACAACATATTGGTAATGGATTTAGCAGAAGTGACAATGAGCTTATAATTTACAAAAAGTTAATAAGAAATACCAAATCTTATTTTTTATTTATATTTTGATGATATGATTTTCATAGGAAATATGTTAGTAGAATTGTTCAAATCATTGATGAAATAATAATTTAAAATCACTAATTTGTGGATACTAATATTTTTCCTTGGTATTGAATTCAAGAAGCTAAAGTAGGTTGGCAGTGTGACAAATATTTTAAAAATTAGATTGAATATGAATATAAATGGACAATCTAAGAGAGTGATTTTCATCTTCAACCCTCATATCGTAGATGACAAAGTCTTTCATCCTAATATGTTTTGGCCATTGACTAGGGCCTAGTTTAATTTGAAGCTCATGAGAATTAGTTATTATTTTAGAAATTCCATTTTCTTCTTGACACTAGTCAACACATAAAGATACTATTGTTTTCTACTTTATCTTTAAATTTGGAAATAATAATTTTTAATATCATCTTTGTTCTACAAGATGACTTCTTCCTTTATCCCCAAAGTTTCAACCAAAAATCGACATCCTTATGCCATTCTCTCTCTTATTGAAGGTGAAGGTTTTGGCTAGAGTTAGAAGCAATTTTAGGAAACAACTTCGTTTCCATGTTGTATAAGTTCTTATACATAATATGTTTTTGACGGTGCTAGAAGTCCATCAACACAGGGGGTATCCCCAGTATGAAGTCCCAACTAGACCCCATATCGTTTGGAATAGGAGCCCCATTTGGATAATAGGCCTCACTACCATAACTTACAAATTTTCCTTGGATGCAACAAACAATATAAGAGAGTATGCACACGACCTTTGAAACAAGTAAGTTTACACCATGAAGCATACAATTACAACGTATATAAAGTACTTTCATGGAAGGGAAATTAAGAGAGAAAATCTAGAAGAAAAGTAATATAGTATCCTAAAAGAAACACATAAGAGAAAGTAATGTTTCATTAGTTAAATTACAAAATAGTTCACAATATAACAACGAACATGAAATCAAATCACAATGCAAATTCAACAAGATATATGCCAAAGCGAAAGAAATAGTTCATTTTCATTATTATGTATGAACTTAACATATACCACAAACATTAAAATAATAGTATTACAACATCCACGATACATGCATAAAAGTGTAGTGGCTCGTAGAGATTCTGATTATTGGATGAAAGTTCCAGGATGCATTATTACAATGATGCAACACTAGCCCCAATAGTGGAACATTAAGTCACCACTTGATCCTTCAAAGAATGATCTTCTCTCCTATGCCAAGCTAAAGAATCCAAGGTGAAAAATCATTTTTCTTGAGATATGAGGGTGCAATTATAATGAATGAGGTGACCCTACACCTCCCTCATGAATCTAAGCCCCACTCATGACTCTTGAGCTTCCATGTGACTTTTCAAATTCCTATATGACCTTTGATCTTCTTCATGAATCTGTGACTTTATAGAGACTTTTCACATTCCATGTGTGACCCTTGGGCTTCCACACATTTTAAATTTTCTCATTTTTTTGAAAATACAATATTACATCCCGCAAATTGTGGTAAAATACATTGAAAACATTTTACACTTGCGGTGACGCTTTGAGAAGCCATGACTTGGTGATAGTGAGATAAGACTTCATTGTATCGTGCCAAGATTTTCTCTTTTCTGATATGAATTTCAAATTCTTCATGATATATCTTTGGTTGTACTTAATATTCACCATCCAAAGGGTCTATATAAGTATTGAAACTTTGCAAGTCAACATGATTTTCAATCTTTTTGTCTTAGCCCAAGGTTCCTCTACTATTGCATGATAAAATATTTGTGTCTCATCTCTTCATGTGTATTTCTTGTAGAATATCCTTGCTAACCTCCTTGACATCATATTGACATGGTAAAATGATATCACCTATAAATGAAATTCACTCATGACAAGACAACATTATTCCCATAATCACCTACTCTAGTTGTGTTCCTGTAACATATTGAATGCGATGGGACAATGTGTAAGGGCTTGATAGAAAGGGTCTAGGAATTTTAGAGCTTAGCAAAAATGGGACCAAGGAATGACCATGTTGTCCACTACAACTGCATAATGTGCAGTAAGGGAAAGTTCATCAATGTTCTGCACAGTGGGCAAGTCCAGGTGATAAGGGTGATAGGATTTTTCACTAGGATGTGCAGTGTGTAGTGCTTGAGGAAGAGGAACCAGGGATTGCATAGCTGAGCTCTTAAAGGACTTAGGGAAAACCTTATTGTCTGCTAAAATTATGTAATTAAAAATTGAGGCAAGGAAAGATAGGGCATTGCGCAGTAGGCAGGTTCAGTTAGAAAGAGTGGGAACACTCGACCCTATAAATGTGCAACGCATGGTGACTGAGAAGAATATTACAGGGTTGGATAGTTTAGCACTACAATGGCATAGATATGGACCTACTATCCACTAGACCTATGCAAAGCATAACAGGAGACACATTTCGTGAAGGGATTGTGCAGAGGGTTGATGTAAGTAGTAGAAGGTTAGGTCACTATACATTGGGGATTCTCACTAGACAATGAAGGGAAGAAAGCCTTTGTATTATGTAGTTTTTCATTGTAAGGAGATAGAGAAGTCCTCATTGTCAACAAGGAGTGATCAATGTGAAATAAAGAGAAAAAATGATCAAGGCTTTTTGTGGTGAGGAAGTACTCGTAGTAAGGTTTCTATTACTATGTTAGGAAAGTGTTTAACGAGTAATAATGGGAGTTTTCCTCAAGAAATTCTCAATGCACATGTCTAGGAGGTAATGGTTTCATCAAAGAAGCTTATGAATGTGAAATTATCATCACCTGGTGAAGGGTTAGTTCTTTTATAACTTGTGCCTGGGGGGGGCCAAGAAGAGATCCAAAATGGCTTTTTGTGGGACCAATGGAACGAGAGAGAGAAATACATCCAAGCAATTCCACAACAAAGATCACACACATGTATACCATCAAAACAAGGTAACAAAAAATATAATATCCAAGATAAACATGGATACCTTCAAACGAGAATAAAGTGACACTTGTTTATGAGTGCAACAGTTAAAACATAAGATTGCGACACTTGAAATACAAGTGACGACATAAGTGTCGATTGTAATCAAAAGGTTCTCTATGTCATGGGAAAGTGTCCAACACATATTCCATTGACAAATAACATCAACTAGTGAAAGAGAATGTGTTGTAGCTTCCTCTAGGAGGTTCCCCATAGTGCTCTTAAGATGTGTGAGAAAAAACAAAAGCAGGACATGCAAGAGTAATGCGACAAATCCAAACAAAAAGAGAACACAAGAAACATATGTGAGAATGGAAGTAGGAAAATGTAACACTTGGGAAATATATAAAAAATAGATGATGCATGTAAGAGTAAGAGAAAGAAAAAGTAACACTTGCAAGAGAAAAAGTGACAGTTGAGAACCTCACCCAGAAGATGAGGCATATATGACCACAAGTGAGAGAATGATCCTTGTAATCTAAAGTGCCTAGAGCTCAAAACTAAACATGAATTTGAAAATGAGTTATATACTAGACTCTTTATATATAAGGAGAGTATACATGCAATTATATTTAGATTTTTTGAGTGTTCTTAGTGCATCTCAAGAAGCTAGGAGTTGAGATTGAATTGATTGTCATTAAGAGATGTGACAGTATTGAATTGAAGAAATAAATTCTCACTATAAAAATAGAGTGCACAATAACTATCTATAGGGGATTCCCTTACACTAAAATTGAAAAATGTATGATCACTATCACATGGAACTACACAATCAGTTGTTCATAAGCACAGTGACTGTGTTGGGGAACTACGCAACCACTATCTCTAGGAATTGCACAGTCACTAGCACCAAGGACTACACAATTATTATGGCTAAGAGTTATGCAGTTAGTATCATTAGTAACTACACAATCACTGGTACCAAGAGATGCAAGTCATCCCTAATAGAGAGTGTCTTAGTGTACCTTGGGATGTGTGTTGGTGAAGACATTAAGAGCTAGGCATGTGCAAATAAGTAGTTTGACACTTCGAATTCCTACAAGAAGACTTGAACACTCTGACAACATTTCTGAGCATGAAATTCATGGCTTGAAACAAAGGATGGCATAATCATAAGGAGGGTCCAAAATTTGGATGTAGGTAAAATTTTGAAGGGTCTTTGTCGCAAAAAAACACTTGGAGACACACTAGAAAAACTCTAACTTCTCTATTTAGGTCTAAAACTAAGCATGAGGTCTGGCCTTATAGACTTATTATCTCATCCTCTTGATAACTCTAGCTTTCTTACTTATCCTGATGACATATGTAGTCTCTTCTATTCCCCTTTTCATCTCAACGCATTTCACAAGACTAGTCAATATTCAATTGTTTCAATTAGGGAGTAAGAGTATATGGGTTCCACAAGTTTAAGATGTTCATAGTTTTATTATCATCTTTGAGGTTTCTTTGCTGCCAACAGGAATGTTTCTTATCTTGGCAGAGTTACTTCTAGGAATCATCAGTATTTCTTCATTACTAGCAAGCTTCTTTAGTATGTTAGTGAAGTTGCATGCTTCACCTCTCTACGTAGGAAGCCTTTCTCTTCTTTCATCCGTTATTTATTTTATTACCTTATGCTCACTAGAATTTTATTGAAATTTATTTTTCCAAGGGTGGAAGAGGGATCTCTACTTATTTAACAAGTAGGCTAGGTTGTTCCTTGATTTGTAGAGACTTTTATATATACACCCCTGAAATTACCATTCTCTCTTAAGCTTTTCTGCATTTCCCTTCTCTACTTTATCGAGTCAACACGTTAAAACCAATCAATAAAAAAATTGATTCAAGGAAAGAAGATCCTATTATAGATATGGGCATTGTAGATCCACTTGATATTTCATTTAGAATGAAGCGTATTTCCTGTACATGCACCATTGGCCATAAAATATATTTGGGCCCAAACAAAGAAGTAGACCAAAGATAAGCTAAGCATTCCCAATTTTCATTTTTTTTCCCTTCCCAAGTTTTTCCACATTACCATAAGTCCAAGTAAGATGAATTTCAGACATAGTCTTATTAAAACTAAATGTAAGCAAATAAACAGAAGAAAACATAAAAAAAACAAAAAAAACAAAAAAAACAAAAGCAAAAAACAAAAAAACAAAAACAAAACAAAAAAACAAAAAACAAAAACAAAAAAACAAAGCAAAGCAAAAAAAAAAAAAACAAAAAAACAAAAAAACAAAAAAAACAAAAGAACAAAACAAAAAACATACAAAAGAAAAGGCTAGTAAAAAGGGTGCAGAAAAGAAAACTGAAATGAGTGAGGGAATGAAAAAGTAACTAAAATGCAACTAAGAAAAAGAACAAAACTAAAACTAAATCCTAGTCTATCAAAACTAAAAGGTCATGATCATGTGAAATCAAATTTCCAATGAAGCTAGGAAAGTTTCTCTTGACTTGCAAATAGAATGATGTAAAAATAATAGAACCATTATGAAACAATGTGAAAAGATAAAGATGTTTACCAGAAAATTTTCCACAACAAATTGAAATTCTTGTCTGCAAGAAGAACATGAGTTTCTTTATCCAACCTATATATTTACCTTTATGAAGGGATCTTGAAAATACATGTTCATCCATATGTTCATTAAGCTCAAGATAAAATTGGAAATGGTTAACGAAAAATCTTGTGAGGTACAACTCTTCCAACCAATCGACGATTGGATCTTGATACTGAAAACAACTAGTTTGAAAAGATTGAAATTATTGTAGAGATAAGAAATTAATAGATTCATTAGCCCTATGAGGAGAATCTCATAAGAAAGAGTAAACCTGATATTGTTGAGGAACTTCATCAAGGTCATGAGGACCTGACATAACCATTAACAAAAAATGAAGTGCCTCAATTTATTGACAATTATCCAACCAATAATATAATGAATCATAAAATTTCACGAGTTTGATGAAATCATCATATTTAAGCCAACAACTATCATCAGATAAACTAGTGGAAAAATAATTAATAAGATGACAGTTGTTAGTATGCCGATAAGATCTATCTATTAGCACATGAAACCTTGTATCATCCAAAGATAAGGATGGATTGATTTGCGAGGTTTTACAAATACTGTGTACATCCATGTGAGATATACATTCTAGACCTTATTTTAATGGAAGGGATTTGTGAGAATCAATAAATCTATATTGAGGATTAATAATATTAACTTGAAAATGATGAAAATACTTTAAGGGTGATCTTAGGTCCAACAAATAAATGCTGAGAAAATAATTATGTGAGATAATTCTAATCTAATATATTTAAAAGATACTATTAGGATTGCGAGAACCTAAGATAACAATTAGTTTAAGCTGAAATTCCTCGACTTCCTAACAAGAATATGAACTTTTAATTGGGAGATGATTGAATTTTGAAAGCATGATCAAGTTAGCGTTTGTGTGAAGACATATATCATCAATTTGTTTAGCAATATCATTATGAATTAGATGTAAGATATTAGAATCAATATTTTCATCAGTCACTTCATCATCATTAAACATATTACACAATAAATGCTCAATGACTAAATTACTTTCTTATTCTTTTCACACAAGCTCACCACCTTCTATCACTTTGAATCTTGTGTCCATTTGTTGATTCATTACATGTTTCAGGGGATAAAAGAGGGTGATAAGAATAAATTTGGGTAAGAAATTATTTTATGATAATATCATATTCCAGATCAAAACCTTGCATATTCAAGTTTCCTTGAGAAATCAATAAACTGGCAGATTTATTTGGGTGTTCATCACCATGTATGTCAATGGACTCATTATGATCATGATGATGGTTTCCTAAGCCTCCATTTTGATCAAGGGATTTATTTTTACTTGAATGATTACTAGGATCACAAGATTCTTGATCAACTAAAAATGTGGAAGGATCATCTAAATATAGAGGGATTTAAAAAGTAAAAGTAAGATCTAATGAATCTTCATCCTTTTCCTCCTTTACTTGCGAAATGTATCCAACTTGTATCTGATAATGACTTGAACCAACCAATTGAGAATCGAGGGTATTTGGAGAAAATGGTGATGGAGTCGATTGACCAAGTGAATCAAGAGGTAGGGAGACATGAGGTGTAAATGATAAAGGTTCAAAGGTATCCCTTGAAGAGGTGATATTTTAAATCAGATTAGATTTAAGATTAGTATTATGCACGTCAACGTCATCTTGGGAAACTAAGGGATAAACCTTTACCTTAAGTTTTATGAATATGTCAAAGAATTCAAAGATACACTAGATGGGAACGAAATGAAGGAAGAATAATTGGACCAATAATTTGGCTTTTAAGTTTCTCAACTTCAAAAATTAGCACATGAGTTTAATCTAGTTGATAAAGTAAAATTAGGAGGATAATGAATAGAAGGAACATTTGATTCCTCCTCTGATATTTAAAGTGTCTCATGACTATAATGAGTTTTAAAAATAGAACTCAGAGTGAGGCTTAAAGATGATTTAGATTCAAATTGTTCAATAGAGGCCTAAACAAATACTGGAACTTTTCACTCACGAAATCCCAATCCACATCTTCCTTGAGAAACACATAGAAAATTTGAAGAAACCAATCAAGAAAATTTCTAACAATTCATCAAATTTCATTTTAAGTAGATTAGCCCTTATATAAAATTATTGATAACTATACTTCTCAAAAGATTTATGAATCTCCTTGAAAAGTTGTTTGAATCAATGTATAAAAACATTTGTTAAGGTATGAAACCACCACTTAGCACGATATTCAAATGTGAGGATGAATAATATACAAGAAACATCTTTAGAATTGATTTCAATAAAATTACAAAACTTAAAAACTGAAGTGTATGATTAGCTATAGATGTTCCATCCTCTCCATTGAACCTCAAATGTGACAAGCCATGAGTTAATTTCATGGGGGCTCTAATATTTCCATTTGTGGTGAAACACCTTGGGGTTATGATGTGGGAAGAATCCATTTAATATGAGATATTCGAAACAAACTTCATGGACTTAGCTTGTCATCTGGCCCTCCTTCTACAGCCAATTTTTGATGGTGTTTAAAGTCTGCCAAAAGAGGGGGTCTCCCTGGTATGAAGTCCCAACTAGACCTCGCACCGTTTGGAGTTCGATATCCTTCTAGCTAATAGGTCCAAACACCATAACTTAGATATTTTCCTTGGTTGCGAAAAACAAAATAAGAGAGTATGCACACAACCTTTGAAACAAGCAAGTTGACACTCTGGAGCATACAATTGCAACATATATAAGGCACTTTAATGGAAGAAAAATAAAGATTGAGCCTCTTGAAGAAAATTAATAGTACTATTCTAAAAGAGACAAACAAGAGCAAGGAAATATTTGTTAGTTAACCTGCATAATAGTTCACAAGATAAAAATTATCATGAAAGAAAATAACAATGCACATTGAACAAGATATATACCAAATCCAATGAAATAGTTCAATTTATTTAGTATGTATGAACGTAACATTTACTGAAAACATTAAAATAATTATCTTGCAACATCCATGATACATGAATGAAAGTGCCTTGGGTATGGGAGCTTATAGCTATTAAGTGAAAGTTCCAAGATACACAATTAAAATGATGCAACATTAGCCCCAATAGTGGAACATTAAGTCACCACTTTCTCCTCCAAAGAATGATCTTCTCTCTTATGCCAAGCTAGAGAAGCCAAGGTGAAAATTCCTCTTTCTTGAGCTATGAGGGTGTATTTATAACAAATTAAGTGACTGTCCACCTCCCTTGTGACTCTAGGCCTCTCTCATGTTAGAAAATAAAAAAGGAAGAAATATTTTCTTATGTTGACAAGTAATTGTGATGTCCTTGTATTCATATTAAGTTTCTATATGTTCTTATTTTATCTTCTTCTCATCAAGAAATCATCAAATCTAAACATAAATACCAATGAAACAAGATATAGGAACTCATCCAGGTCTAAAACCCCTAAGAAGGGGAAAACCAAACCAAACTCTTCCACTCATAGATTCAAATAAGATTGAGATAAACCAAGACCTTAGACTAGGTGGAAAGGCCTTCCTCACTCCACCAAGTCAACCTTTTGGAATGATTATTAAACTTCGGTAGCCTTATTCAAGTCAAACAACTTCAAACCAGCTACAACCCATAATTTTGGCCCTCCAACTTCTAGAATTTTAACCCTACTACATATTTGAAATTTTCGACCTTCCTGCAACCCAAAAAAATTGTACATCTGGAAATTGAGATCATTTTGGCTCCATTTTAGCTTGAAAAATGTCTCCTTCTTATTTTCTGGGATTTTCTCCTTATACTAGGTATTTTGCTCTATTTTTCACCTTATGCAATTACAGATAAAACTTTCTTGAGTGTGTGTCCAAATGAGGCCAAGTAGCTACCAATAAATAGTCTTATGGGTGGTCGAATTCCCCCAATGAGGTAAAATTGTCTTATTTGAGGTTGAATTGGTGGAGGAGGCCTAATTGACTTAATATACATCAAAATAATTTTCTTCCTTTATAGATAAAGCCCAAGAAGGGTCTATTACATGATCAAAAGGACTATGAATCAAGACATAAACCCTAGAAAACTACAGTGGAGGATTTAACCTAAAATAAAATAATAAAGCATGAAACCCATGCTTATAAATAAATTTTATTTCATAGTAAAAAATTTATTTTTATTTATTTTGACAAATACATTACATCATGCCTCAAATATAATCATGAAGACCGACACTAGTTACATCCTTCAATACTCTCTCTTAACTAGGGATGTATTCATAATTGGTACATGGATGAACTCAAAATGATATGTTTCTTTGAAGTGTCACAACATATGCAGTGCCAAATATTAGATACTTGATGAAGGTATCTAACTAGGTGGAACTAAGGTGTTTTCCAATTTTTATCCACTCTAGGTACCATTTGGCTTCAGCTCTAACAACAACCCAAGGATCTGGGTATCATATCCAAGGTCGGAGCTCCATAAAACCAATGATACCCTCCATACTTCAGGATCTAGACATCATCACAGGCCAAAAAAATGTCCTCCCAAGAAACTTGTTGCCCCATGATGCTTCATCTCTCCCTATAAACTAAATTAGATATATCCACCTGTCCAAGCGTGCCTCAAGTTTCAACCTTCTTATGGAGAGATCTTGCGCAATCACAACGCTATATATATAACACATCTTTGGGGTCATAATCATTTTGATTCTTCCTAGATCATCATCATATTCTCCAAACACATTACTTCATTCATTTTCTTCTTAACTTCTTCAACAACACCAACTCAATCTTATTACTTCTCAACACAACCAAGTCTTTGTTTTTAACTTCATGAATCAAGAACATCCATTTGTAGTAGTTTTTTTTCATTCTTTCTTCAAGGTTTTCACTATAGCTATCATAATATGTTCTCCCTCTTAACTAGGGAGATGTTCCCTTTCTTTATATCAAAACTACTTTTTTTATAATATAAACCTCTTTCTTTTAGTTACACGAGCTCTTTTATTTGTATCATATCATTGGAATAAATTCAACCTTTCAAAGCTTCATCCCTTTAGAACCATTATTATTTCTATGGTAACAAGGTCATTTTTCCATATTTAATATCATCAACATTCTTATAGTTCCTTATTTCCATCATGATCAACATTATCATCAAGTCATCAACAAGTACAAGCCATGTGAACATCTTCAAAACATCTTGAAGATTGTATACCTACAATTCTTCAACAACAAGGGTAACCAAGCACAAATATATAGGAGAATGAAGCTTAACTTTTACCAAAAGAAGGTTAGCATGATATTATAAAATGAAACAATCTTTAAACATCTAAAAGCTAAACCTAGTTAGGTTTATAATCAATAAGAGTTTCATATTTTATATTCTAGACTTCAAAAAAAAATTCTAAGGTTTTGTTACGAACCCTAGATTCCATCATCAGACTTAAAGTCTTAGATATCGACAACTAAATAAAGTTAACAATCCTAATCATAACATTTTTCAATATTATGCTTCTTTATAATTTCATGTCAAACTCTACTAGGGTTTTTTCATAAACCCTAGATTTCATCAAACTAAATCATGGACATCAATAATCAAATGAGTGTTCTATCATTTCATATCCTTAGAAACAAATATATTAATCTATTACTAGGGTTTTTTTTTGTGAACCCTAGATACAAACATAAAACTTCAAAATTAGATATACAACTATTTTGGCCAAGCTAGGGTTGCAAACATACACCTAGGGTTGCATTCCTAGGATCTTATATTGACTACATCAAGGGTTTTGTCATAAACCCTAATTTATCAAACCCAATTAATCTATGGTTTCATCATGTAAATTGGACATCAACAATAGAACTTAAAAGGTTAGGGTTTCATCATATCATTACTAAAACCCTAAACATCAAGAGATTAGGAATTCATCATGAATTATAAACAATATCAACAAACCCTATGTAGACTAGTGTTTCATACCCTAAGCTTTAAAAGGCTAGGGTTTTACAGTGAACCCTAAAGGTTAGGGTTTCACCAAAAAAACATAATGGAAAAATATAGTATGATAAGCGTAGATTAAATCGAGTCGTTAATCACCCTAACGAGAATATCTATGATTTGAAATGCTGAACATGAGAGATTTAATCATATAAAGAAAATTTCAAATGAAAAATAACCATACCTTCTTATGTGAAGAAGATTTGAAACAAATCAAATCAAACATAACTTGATTTGTTCTTTAACAAACCTTGTAGATTTTCTTTAACAATCTTACTTTCATAATACAAGTCTTTCTTTGAAGTTTCCTCCATAATCCGTGTGTATTCTTGCAAGCTTTCCTACCAAGGAAAATACAAACAATGGATTATGAGTATGCAATACAAAAAAATCTAGATCAATGGAGGAAATAAAAGATGAAAAAGGCAACAAATAACATGATACTTATCTTTGGTAAAATGGTGAAGACTCCCTCTTAATTCAATATTTCTGAGGGATACCTAAAACTTATCAAAAAATTCAAAGAATTCTAACAAAACATATTATATATATGAATTCTAGAAATTAAAACATAAAATAAAACTATAAAAACCAATTGTCTAGAAGGATATGCATGAAAATATTTAATATTATAATTATTTAACTTACGATTTTTCATCTTTGTTCTTCTTTGGTGGAGCTTCATCAACAACTATTGCATGTTCTCTTTCTCTTTTCTTATTCACGTTCCTAGGATTTTTTGGAAATTTGATTCTTATAATGTCCCATCTTATGAAAATGATAGAATTCTACTTTATGTTATAAATTAATTAACGGAAAAATGAATTAATAATCAAAATTTTGTGGAAACAAAAATAAAGAAAAACATAAAACAAGAGAGACACATGTATACATGGTTCACCCAATTTGGGTTATGTCGACGGAGAAACAACCAATCCTTCCTTTTATATTATCTAAAAAAATGAAGAGATACAACCTACAACACATATGCAGTAATTTCCTCTTTTCTATCACACAACCTCCTCTTTCTCTCTCACTCAAAATAATTGTACATAACCGTAATACAATTCCCTCATATAAACTAAGGGACCTTTCCTTCTAAGGAAAAACCCTAAATTAACATAACTTCTACTGTCAGATCATCTACCTAATGAACAAACCAGATTGAATGTGAAATTAAAATATTTTACAAGGAATTTTTTTATATATTTTAAGATTTAGGGGCGTTTGCCCCTAACCCCCATTGGGGGGGGTGGGGGGGGGGGGGCGCTCATAAAAGTCATTGTTGACCCCCCTAGATGCCCCTAACGGCGGTTAAACAACCAGAGTTTCCACCCCATTAGGAACAAAAATCCAGCGTGACTGGAATAAAAACCTCTGAACAATCAGGAAGATAATTAGGTTCCACACCTGACACTTTTGATAGGTCAATGATCTGAACTGGGGAAAATTAGTATGTTATGTTAATTCCCCTCATCAAAATATAAAAATTTTCTTGAGGTTGTACTCCAAAATAGCAAGTAAAAGCATGAATTTTATGTGTTTTTGCTTAAGATAGTTTCATGGAGAAAACCTAAAAGATGAAACCAAAACATTAAATGGAAGCATGGATCAAACAATAATACACCATCCATTGATAAAGGAGTTCACCCCTCCTAGGCTACATGTCCTTGGATCAACTTTAAAGACATGATCCCTTCTCATTATGCTCAAAATTCTTCAGATAAAGAGTACATAAATGTGTTGAAAAAAAGAATGGCTAGTTTCCCCTTCAAGGAAACATTCTTCTGCAAAGATTTCTCACTTTGAACATATGAAAACCTATAGTTAGTCATGAAACAATTAGCAAGCTAAGCACTCTCAAATCAAGACCCCATACTCTAACTTCCAAGAGCATAAACAAGTACAATAATCCACTTGAAGTACTTAACAAGTCTATTTCTCCATACACGTATAGAGAAAATAAGAAATACAACTACATCACTATTGTAATGGCTACTATAGAAGACATATGGAGGCTGAAATACCCCTACAAGGTTATCTCCATCTTGGAACTCCTCCATAAACTGAATCAACACTCTAGTTGACCAGGGCACCCATAGGCTTCACTTTGCAAAAAGCCTATCCAGAAGTGTTCCTTTGACTCTGAAACCTATTTCAATGAGCTCTGGTGCTTGCATGATTTTCTTACCCTTACCAAGATGAATATGTTGAAAAAATTTCCAACACTTCTCCAGCCAATGCCCACTGATATTGCAGTGAGTACATAAATTATTTTGAGCTCCTCTCAGCTCACTTGCCTTTACCTTTGGATAAGATTTTCTCCTTTCGGTATCAATTCCAATGGACATAGACATCTTGTGAATGATTTCTTTCCTCTTATCACAGTTATTTACATAATGGTTAGATGAAAGGCAAAAGGTGCACGGAAACATTTTTCTTAACACATTATTCAAATCTGCATTTTGTTTTCCACCATGAAAAGAATTTGATTTGACAACATTTGAATTAACAATATTCAAATTATTAGCATTCGAATGAACAAACCTATCATACCCCTATTTTTTGTTCTTTGTTTTACGTTGCTTGCGTGAGTAACTCACGTGGCTGGAAGAATTGTGCTTCCTTTCTTCTTCGATGCTATCATCTCTCTTTGGAGATGTTTTCCCCTTGAAATCCTCCTTACACTTGAGGAACCACGCGAGAACTAGTTTTGGGTGAAAACTCCAACATGTTTCCTCCTCTTGTCCTCCCTTATAGGAATAGGAACACGTGACCCATGAATCATCCCTAGAAGATCATTCTTCTTTGGAGACATAACCTAAGCCTTCATATTTAGACCTCTCTTTGGCTGCAATTGGATTTTTAATGCCCTACTAGTTTATGCCAAGGCCTCCTCCCTTGTAACCCATCTCGGTCAATAGTTTGGATCAAATGCCATTATTATGTTTTGCAAAGGCCGCAAATAAATTTACATCAATACTTTCGCATAAGGAAGAAGCATGTAGATGCTTACCATTTGATGCATCCTTTGATTGGAATACGAAGATTCTTTCGAATTCCCTTTTAATTCAAGATGTGTCCTATTAGACTCTTCAGCTCTCTTCTTTCATCTCCTCAAACTTGGGTGTTGATTGAACCTCATTTTCCACATCATGTGGACAAAAGCTACAAACTTGTCCATTTGCCTTCTCTGAAGGACTTTCTACACTAGCATCTTTCATAATAGTTGTAGAAAAACATGAAAATTATGGAGAAGATGGTGGTTTATCACCATTCTTGTTACCTTCGTCCCTTGGAGAACATTCTCCTCTTGGAGGTAAGAATCCTTCACCTTGCAGATTGGTATTACTCTCTTCATAGAGTACTTTCACCACTTTTGTCATGTCTAAGAAAGCCTTTCTAAAAGCCTTCACATCCTCTAACATTCTTGTAGGCTCTCCTCCTTGGGAAATGCTTTTGTTGAAGCTTCTCTACAATTTGAGGTGGAACTTGGTGGTATAGTTTGAAACAAAATTGCTCTACTTTCCAAAACATTCTCCTAAATAAGATTCAAAACACATTTACTTGCAAACAATAGACAATTCCTCCTTGCACAAAGAAAAACCATAGATTTGTTACCAACCTGATCTGAATTGGGGTAGATTAGTAATTCTATGCTAATTCCCCTCGTCAGAATATAAAAATTTGCTTGAGGTTGTACTCCAAAATAACAAGTAAAATAATTTTATGTGTTTTTGCTTAACATAGTTTCATGGAGAAAACTTAAAACATGGAACCAAAAAACTAAATGGAAGCATGCATCAAACAATAATACACCATCAATTAATAAAGTAGTTCAACCCTCCTATGCTACATCTCCTCGGATCAGTTCTAAAGGCATGGCCCCTTCTCATTATGCTCAAAATTCTTCAGATAAAGAGTAAATAAATGTGCTAGAAAAAAGAGTGGATAGTTTGCACTTCAAGGAAACGTTCTTCTGCAAAGAATTCTCTCTAAACATATGACAACCTATAGTTAGTCATGAAACAATCGTCAAGCTAAGGGCTCTCAAATCAAGACCCAATGCTCTAACTTCCAAGAGCATAAACAAGTACAATAATCCACTTGAAGTACTTAACAAGTCTCTTTCTCCATACACATAGAGAAAAGAAGAAATACAACTACAACACTACTATAATGCCTGCTACAAAAGACATATGGACGCTGAAATACCTATACAAGGTTACCTCCATCTTCAAACTCCTCCATAAACTGTATCAACACTCTGGTTGACCAAGGCACCCATAGGCTTCACTTTGCAAGATGCATATCCATAAGTGCTCCTTTAACTCTGAAACCTATTCCAATGAGTTCAGAATGCCCAAAAATGGCTATCTAGCCTCTTTTTGCATCTAGTTTGTTTTAAAATTGCCTTAGTTATGACGTCTGTCAGTCTCCCCACAATTTCCTCCTCTAAATCTGACTTATTGCCAGTTAATTTCATTATCCACAGTCCAAACTAGTAGTTCCACAAAAATCGGTGATTCTGCCATCAAACCCACTTATCTTGCAGTCAAGAATGAGTGATCACATGGAGTGAAGGGTCCAGCGATTAAGGCTATGGTTCCACTATATATCGGCCATTGCAATTGGTCTTTTCAAGGAGTAATCCTTATACTACAACAAAACCCTATGGTTAGCATCCCTATGATTAGCATCCATTTACCAAATATGGTGCAAAACGTGATGCAAAAATTGCACTCAGTGTTGCACCAAGTTTAGCGCTAAGTGTTGCACTGGGTTTTGCATTAGGTTTTGCACCATGTTTTGTACCAAATTTTCCTTCATCCTTTACACTGAGTTTTCTACTAGGTTTTGCATCAATTTTGGCACCTAATTTTGTTTCACATACTTTTGCATCCTCTATTGCATCCATTTTTTTGTGCCTACACTTGCATCAACTTTTGCATCATTTTTTGCATCCTCTTTTGCTTCATTTTTTGCATTCATTTTTGCATCCTTTTCTGCATCCCCCTTTTCGCCAAGTTTTGCATTGAGTTTTGTGCTTAGTTTTACATCTATTTTTACATATACCTTTTTTTCATCCACTTTTCCATCTTGTTCTACATCCACATTTTCATATTCTATTTCATCCATTATTGTGTACACTATTGCATCTACTTTTTTTGTGCCACAATTTGCGCCTACTTTGGTGCCTACCTTTGCACCCACTTTTTCTTCTAATTTTTCATCCACATTCACATCCCCATTTGCGTCTAAGTTTTCCTTTACTTTTGCATCTACTTTTGCATCCTTTTTCTCTCCAATTTTGTGTCATGTTTTGCATCAAGTTTTGCATCTTGTTTTTCATCTACTTTTGCATCCACTTTTGAATCCAATTTTTCATCCACTATTGTACCCATGTTTACATCCACTTTTGCATCCCTTTCTACATCTTCTTTTGTATCAAAAATTTCTTATTTTTTTTGCATCTGTCGTTGCATCCATTTTTGTTCTGCCATAATTTGCACCATGTTTTTCATGTACTGTTGTACCCATGTTTACTTCCAATTTTGAATCCACATTTCCATCCTCTTTGGCATCCAAATTTGCATCAAATATTGCATCCACTTTTCTGTCAAGTTTATGCATCAAGTTTTGTGTCTTGTTTTGTATATACTTTTTCATCTACTACTGTTGCATCCATTTTTTCATCCAACTTTGTGTCCACAGTTTCACCTGTAACATCCCTAGTGCAAATTCCATGTAATAAAAGTTAAAAAAAAATAACCACAGATGAATGGGACACTTATTACAAGCTAAATGTTGGTCAAGTCATCCTAGGGGGTGTTCATTTGGTTGTTTTTGGCTAAGGAAATTGGCAAAGGCATTAAAAGACAAAAAGGCATTTTCACACAATTATTTATTAAAATAATGGAAATTAGGAGGAAAATGAGATGAAAGGTCACATGTTACATGTGAGGAGGAAAATGAAGGAAAATAATGGAAAATGAATAAAATAGAGGTCTCATTCATAAAAAGGATTATGAGGATTAGTTGGTAACCTTTTTTCAGTTTAGCTTTGGAGCTCTTTCATTATTCTCTATCTCTCATACTTTTGGACAATTAGAGTTTTCTTGGAGCACTTTGGCATTGGAGCAAGAAAAAGAAAGAAGGCAAGAGGAAGCAAAGATCAAGCATGGAAAGGCAGGATCAAGCAGTTACAATAGGCTTCATTGCAGGTATTGACTTGCTTGTGTATTTTTCTTGCTAAATTTGACATGCATGGGATTGCATGTGTTTCTTTTCTACCATGACAAGGGTTTTGCCAAGTGTGACAGTATTTTTAGCCTATCCTTGCCATCTCTTGATAGTTTTTATGAGATGGGTTCTCTCATTCGGTTTATGTGGGATGGATAGATTGGATTCAAAGTTGAGTGGGATGGATCTCTGAATTGACAAACACAAGGTGTAGTGGTCCCTGAACCAGATTGAGGATGCACAAAGCCACTAGCCTAGTAACCCCTGAACTAGATAGTGAGTTTTCGTAAAGCCAGATTGTGTGCCTCAATGGGCCTTGGAACCCTTGCTGGTGAATGGCAGGATATACGATAAAGCCAAGAGGTGGATTTTATCTCCGTTGGGCCTAGTGCTTCCAAGATGTAATACATGGTAAAGCCCAGAGAGTATGTCTCATTGTAGGGCCTAGTGATCCCTAGAGTGGACTGCAGATGCACAGTAAAACCTGAGAGACTAGGAGGCACTCAAATTCCTCACAGTGTAGGAAGAGAACTACGGTGGCATACACATTGATTGGTGTTTTTGATGTGTTTTATGAGTCCCACATTCATGCTTGGAATATGGCACGAGGGTGATTGGCTGAAGATAGACTTGGCTCAGCTAATCTATGGTCGGGTGGAACATGGTAGTCCCATCTTCGATTGGTTCATTGCATTGATTAATGAGAAATTAATTCCGTTGATTTTCATATGTAAATTTACTGGTGTATATATGGATTTTGATTGTTGATATATTTATTGTATTTATGGTCTTATTATACTAGTTATATGCACATTTTATGACAACAACTATGTATGGATTTCAACATGTTTTTACTTGTATATGAATGGATAATGTGTCTATGACCTAATAGATGAATATGAAGCATATGACATGAAGGAACAATGATTTATAGTGTTTCTCAGATGAGTATGAGATCCCTATACTTAATTCTTATATTTACACATGGTTACATGTTAATGATATGTTTGACGAAACACCTATCCTGGCTAGTAGGGGTCTAGTTAAGGTCTTGATCAACTATTTACTTTTGCAGTATTATTTTCATGTACTTTACTTGATTCTAAGCTTTCATTCCATTCTCAGCATTGGCCTAGGCTTTGGGCCTGAAAATGTGGCTTGAATCTCGGGGTCGCTAGCACATAACTAACAACTTTGGTCCACAACCGCTGGCATAAGGCCTATGAGAGTGACTTTAGGTCTCTGGTTGCTCCCTTTCTCATAGCATGAGAGAAACTATGGTCTCAGAGGTCTAGAAGAATAGTGGGACCTAGGGACGGGTTGTTTGAGTGGTTGACTTGTCCCTTGAGGGTTTTGTTGATGACGATTAGATGATTGTGTGTGATGTTCCATTGATTCCACTCCCTTAAGGTCACCTAGGAGGTCAAATCTGATCATAGTAGCCTCTCATCTCATGTTTACCCTGATTGACATTGTTACTTGGGTGAATGTGGGAGGAGGCTGTTACATAGTGGTATGAGAGTATGGTTCCACTTTCAGAATGGATGGGTTGAATGTGTTAGTCATGCATTCATGTCAGTTGCATGTGTGTCTCTTATACATATATACTTATTACATTTGCTTGATGTTGGATTAGGGTTGTAGTATGGTTATCATGGATAATTTGATTTTGATTTTGTGAAGAGTATTTGACATGAGTATGTGAATGACTGCATATGGTTATTTGTCACTTACATGTTGATTTTATTGTGCCTAATTAAATCCTTGTATGTTAGATTACATTATTGAATATTTGGATTACAAGCATCAATCTTATAGGCTGATTGCGAGAACTGATCGATTATGTTTGACTACATGTGTTTATGTGTATTTGTATTTGGCTAGGAATTTCTTAGGCATATTTTTAGTTGAATGTAGAAATGTGTATAATGGAGTAATGGTTGTCATGCATGAGGTCATAGCATTCATTATTGATATGGCCTTGAATTGATGACCAGATCCTAGTTAGAGTGATGTTTATGAGTTGATATATTTACTTGCATATGTCGATATGTTGTTATGGTTATGTTATACATGTATCACACTGATTTGGTGATATTGCAGATAAGGTATCCTCCCTGAGCTATACTAAGTTACGTTGGTTTATTGTGATTTGGTTTATATGACATTTTATGCATTGCAAGAAGAGAAAGGTCAAATGGCTAGCAAGGTGGTAGACTACGTAGAATCTCCCTATGCATTAAATGAGTAGCGCAGTGTGGGGCATACTTTTGATTTGGTTGATACATTGAGAAACCTGAAGGAATAGATATGGAGTTGTAAGATAGATAATGATCAGATCATATAGGCACAAGAGAATAAAGAAGAGGTCAATGTTATACTTCTTCAGATTTTGTCAGAACAAGAGCGACAAGGGCCACTTCAGATTAATCACACACATGAGGATGGGACTAATGGAGAATATGGAAGTAGATCTCTTGGTAGACACAGGTCAGATAGATATGACATGGTGAGAGATGGAAGGTTGTTGGACACTCCGGAAAGGAGGGGTGATGGGTATAGGTATTATTCTAGTTCTGGTTCTGATAGACATCATGATCATCGTCACTATCATCCTTATAGGAGGAATGATATGGGATACTTACCGGATGAATTCAAGAAAGAAAAACCACCTATTTTTGATGGACATGTGAAGAAGATGGAAGATGCAGAGGCTTGGATGCTTGGGATGAACAAATTCTTTGAGTTGCATGAGTACACGGGTACCATGAAGGCAAGAATAGCTATCTTTAATTTGAAATGCAAAGAAGACATCTAGTGGGAAGATGTTAAGTGGGTTAGAGACATCAAGATAGATGACTTGAGTTTGGGGGGATTCAAGAGGATTTTCAGGAAGAAGTATTTGTCAGAAAGGTACTACAATAGTAAGGCTAAAGAATTCTATGAATTAAATATGGGATCAATGGCATACGAAGAATACACGACCAAGTTTATGGAGATATTGAGGTATGTACTGTATCTTATTGATAAGAAGGCTAAAGTTCAAGGATTTATCAGTGGTTTTCCATTATGCTTTAGAGATCAGATTGAGTATGATGAGCCTCAGTCACTTGAGGAAGTTATTTGGAAACTGAAGCAATTCTATGAGAAATCCAAGTGTAAGGATGAATCTCAACATGCATGGAAGGGAGACAAAGGTATAGGTGAATGGAAGCCTAAGAGGACAAGGCCTCAACATACAGATGCGAAATAAAATGTGGCTCTGTAAAAGAGCTTTAATGTAGCTAGACATGGACATGGGTCACAATAGCAGCAACAATAACATAGAGGTGAGGTCACTGGTTGGTTGGAGTGTTGGGAATGTGGTGAGGAACACCATAGGAGAGATTCTTCGTAGCATCAAGGTGGAAGGCCTAAGATATACATTACATAGGAGGTGCAAACTATTGGGGATGTTGGTCAGAGTATTCCACATATCTATGCAGTAGTGGACAATGAGAAAGTAGAACACTAGGCATCTATGATTGATATGGATGGTAAGCTTTGTGATCAAGTTATTTCTATTTTGATTGAACCTAGATATAAGTAATGCTATGTTAGTCCTGAATTGGTGGATAAATGTGGTTTGAGTAAGGAACTTCATGCAGAGTCTTGGTTAGTGCATTTGGCCATAGCTACAAGGAAGCGAGTTCATCATTGAGTAAGATCTTGTGCATTTGATTTGAATGGTATGCCTACAACAACAAATTTGAATGTATTAGTGTTCGGATCATACAGTATGTTGTTGGGAATCAATTGGTTGTATCTACATAGAACCAAGGTTGACTACTATGAGAAAGCTATTGACTGTGTTGACAAAAATGGATAACCAAGGGTGTTGTAAGGTAAGAAGACGACCACATCAGTTAGGATGGTGACAACTATGCAAGAAAAGTGTAGCCACAGAAAAGGGTGCAAGTTATTTGCAGTACAAATTTCTAGTGATAAGGGTAAGGAGATTGAGGATGCGGATGTGTTGAATAAATATTCAGTTTTGCAGTAGTTTCAGGATGTATTCCCAGAGGACATTACAAAGTTTCCATCTCATAGGAAGGTAGACACGGAAAATTTTAAGGATGGAAATTTATTTTAAAGTTTAGAAACCTTGGCGAATCTTACAAGTCCCTAATATGTAGATTGTAAAAGGTTTGGTGATATTTTTTTAAAGATATCCAAATTTCTAATGAATTTATATAATCTCTATAAAAATTTGCCGATTTTTAGGATAACGTAATTTTATACTATAAAATTTGGGCAAATTTCTTTTAGAAAAAAATAGAAATTGTAAAATCTTTTATTTGGAAAAACCATGGAAAGTTAGCCCACCTATGAATATTAGCCCCTAAAATTTTCCTTTGAGGTATACTTTTCGATTGAGTAGTGCCAAGGGTAGCTCCAACATTGAAAGCAACTTACATGATGAGAACACATGAGTTGGTTGAGTTAAAATTGTAGCTGAAGGAAATACTTGACAAGGGATACATTAGGCCATGTGTATCACCATTGGGTGTACCGGTCATGTTTGTGAGAAAGAACGATTGTACTCTCATATTATGCATTGATTACAGGAAGTTGAAAAGAGTGACTACCAATAACATACATCCTTTGCCGAGGATTGATGACTTGTTTGATCAACTGAAGGGAGCAGCAGTGTTCTTGAAGATTGAATTGAGATCTAGACACCATTAGGTATGCATCAAAGAGGAGGACATTTACAAGACTGTGTTTAGGACCATGTTTGGGCATTATGAGTTTATTGTAGTTCCAATTAGCTTAAGTAATACTCCAAATTCATTCATGTGTTTGATGAATAGTGTGTTGTGTCCATATTTGGGTAAGTTTGTTATTGTGTTCATTAATGATATACTGGTATATTTTAAAAATGAGGAACAAAACACCGAGCACTTAGCAACAATATTGAGGTTGGTGAGAGAGCATCAGTTGTATGCTAAGCTCATCAAGTATAATTTCTTTTAGACTGAGGTACACTACTTGGGAAATGTTATCTCCAAGGAAGGCATTGCAGTAGATCTAGAGAAGATAAGGACCATCATGAAGTGGGTAGCTCCTAAGAATGTGGACAAGGTGAGATCTTTCATGGGTCTGGTAGTATATTATAGGAGGTTCATCAGGAACTTCTCACAGGTTTCTTATCCCATTACATCATTACAAAGGAAAGGTAAGAAGTTTGAATGGACAAAGTAGTGTGAAGATAGCTTTGAGAAGCCTAAGTAGTTGTTGACACATGCACTAGTACTAAAGATTGTGGATCCGAACAAAGCGTTTGTGGTATCCACAGATACTTGCAAGAGAGGGCTTGGTGGAGTCCTTATGCAGGATGGACAGGTGGTATGTTGTGAGTCCCAGAAACTCAATGAGCACAAGTAGAACTACCTGACACATGATCTTGAGTTAGCAACAATTATACATGCACTGAGAATGTGGAGGTACTATATTCTTAGTAGGTGGTTTGTGCTTATGAGTGATCACATTGGGTTGAGGCATTTGTTTGACCAGCTGAATCTGAATGCCAGGCAGGTTAGATCATTGGCCATGATCATCGAGTTCGATTTCAAGATCAGGTACATCAAAGGTAAGGAGAACAAGGTGGCATATGCTCTCAGTTGATAGATACATGTACATCACTTGGCAACTATGAGCTCTTGTGGGACAGACTTATAGGATAGGATCTTGCAAGCAGAATAATAGGATGTCAGGTATTCAGAGATTGTGCAGAGATTGCAGTAAGATGATAGTACAAGTATAGGTACACATAATGGTACAGTTATAGGTAGCAATACAAGTGTAGATGCATAGGGCATGGAACATTATCTTACAATAGATGGATTGGTCAGGTTCCAAGAAAAGATACATGTACCAAATAACAGTGAGCTCAAGAAGTCGATCTTGACGGAGTTTCATGTGAAATCATATTTATGTCACCCAGGTTATCAAAAGACATTGACAACGATAAAGAGATATTACTATTGGTTGAATCTAAAGAAGGATGTAGTAGAATTTGTGGCGAGATGCTTTGATTTTCAGTGAGTGAAGGAAGAGTGTAAACATCCAGGTGGTCTGGTATAGCTGATCACAATTCCAAAATGGAAATGGGAGGTAATTTCCATGGATTTCATTACAAAGTTTCCGAAAACAGTGAAGCAGCATGATTCCATCATGGTCATTGTGGATAGGTTAATAAAGGTTGTACACTTCATTCCAGTAAAGTCTATGTACTCAGCTAGTGATGTGGCATAGTTGTTCATCATAGATGTGGTTGGACTGCATGGTGTTCTGAAGAAGATTGTGTTAGATAGGGTTGTGAAGTAAACTTCCAAGTTTGGGAAGGAGTTATTTGTAGGTTTGGGCAGAAAGTTGGCCTTCAGCATAGCTTATCATCCACAAATAGATGGACAGATAGAGAGGGTCAACATGATATTGGAAGACATTTTGAGAATGTATGTGATGCATCAGCAGAGGAAGTGTGAAGAGTATCTCCCTTGGGTAGAGTTTGCATACAACAATGGTTATCAAGATTCATTGAGGATGAGTCCTTTTGAGGCATTTTATGGGCAGAGTTGTAACACTCCCATTAGTTGGAGTGGTGTGGTTAGCAAAATATTGATTGGAACAGATATGTTGGCACACATGGAACAAGGGATGCAGGTGATCAAGAAGAATCTAAAGGCAGCAAAGAATAGGCAAAAGATTTATGTAGATAGGAACATGTTGTTCAAGGAGTTCTAGGTTGGGGAAGAAGTGTAGTTTCACATCAAACTGAAGAAGAGCTCCTTGCATATTAGATCATGTGCCAAGTTGGAACCACATTTTTATGGACTATTCAGTATCATTGACAGGATTGGGCCAGTATCCTATCGACTTGTACTACCTCCGATAGTGAAAGTCCACAATGTTTTCCATGTATCTTTGCTTAAGAAGTATGTTAAGGATGTTGATCATGTGATTGACTAGTATATATTATAGATGGAACCAGATGGAGAATTCCAACTAGAGCCTCAACGTATATTAAGGAAAAATGTGCTCATGCTTCAAAACTGAGCAATCGAGCAAGTTAAAGTTCAATGGGAGCACTTTGGACCTGGTGAAGCTACATGGGAGATGAAGGATCAAATGCAGCCCATGTATCCTTCCTTGTTTTCCGGTTGAGGCAAAGCATCTTGACATGGTGGTTTAGTATTTTCTTATGGTGGTTTGGTATTTGTTATAGTGGTTTGGTGTTTACTTTATGGTGATTTTGCATATGCTTTATGATGGTTTGGTATTTTCTTTATGGTGGTTGATATAAGCTTTATGATGGTTTCATATAAGCTATATGATGTTTTGATATGTGGTTAGATATGATGACTATTATATGTTTTGGTATATGATTTGGCATATGTTCTAGTATCTATATTTATGGTGATGTTCCTATATATACCCATGTTTATGGATGTAAATACCATAACTAGTTGTGTTATAGAGCTCCTGATCCGAATGGAAAATGGCATCAACCCATGGTACTCATCCACCCATATTATTCATTGACCCATGGAATTTACCCATGGTATTGTAAATGGCATCTTCCTATGGTACTGTAAAATCCACCCATGGTATTTATTCACCCATGGAATTTACCCATGGTATTGTAAATGGCATCTGCCCGTGGTATTGTAAAATCCACCCATGGTATTCATTCACCCATGGAATTGACCCATGGTATTGTAACTGAAAAATACTATAAGAAACAAGTCACATTTTGTAAA